>JAJIBD010026042.1:0-170066 GCA_021461705.1 Cryptotis parvus | reverse complement strand
TTTTAATTTTTTATTTTTACAATTACAAAGATATACAATTAAAAAGTTCATATTTGGGTTTTGGTCATACAGTGTAGCAGCAACCATCCCGCCACCAGTGCCCATCTCCCACCACCAACGTCCCCGGTTCCCTCCCCCTCCCCCCAGCCCTCCTCCATGGCAGGTTCTTTATTTCTTTCCATTTCTCTATCTTTCTCTTTTCCTTCTCTCCAGACTATGGATTACAGAACATACATTAAAGGGTTGTCATGTGTATCCTTTTTGCCTCTATTTAATGCTCAGTTCTAGGTTGGCATTAGTACCCTCACAATTGTTAGCACACTGTTCCATTTTTTGTCTTACCTAGCCTCTGACTCCACACGTTTGTGATAATTTCCACCTTTGACAGGACCTCCTGATGTATGTTTCACTTGACCTTGGATATTGGTATCATAATATGTACCTATATATTTATGTTATGCAGATAAATGCAGTCATTCTGTAACTGTCTCTCTCCTTCTAGCTAATTTCGCTCAACATAATCTTCTCCATGTCCATCCATTTGTAGGCAAATTTTATAACTTCATTTTTCCTAACAGCTGCATAGTATTCCATTGTGTAGATGTACCAAAGCTTTTTTATCCAGTCATCGATTTTTCGGGCACTCGGGTTGCTTCCAGATTCTGGCTATTGTGAATAATGCTGCTATGAACATAAAAGTAGGGATGGTGTTTCCGCTGCGTATTTTTGGTTTCCCAGAGTAGATTCCCAGGAGTGGTATGTCTGGGTCAAATGGGAGTTCAATTTCTAGTCTTTGGAGGAATGTCCATATTGTTTTCCAGAAAGGCTGTACCAGCCGGCATTCCCACAACAATGGATGAGTGTCCCCTTTTCCCCACACCCACGCCAGCACTTGTTGTTCTTGTTCTTTTGAATGTGTGCCAGTCTCTGTGGTGTAAACTGGTATCTCATTGTTGTTTTGATTTGCATCTCTCTGATGATTAGTGATGATGAGCATTTTTTTCATATGTTTTTTGGGCCATTCGAATTTCTTCCTTGCTGAAGTTTCTGTTCATTTCTTCTCCCCATTTTTTGATGGGGTTGTTTGTTTTCTTCTTGTAAAGTTCTACCAGTGCCTGATATATCCTGGATATTAACCCCTTATCAGATGAGTATTGGGTGAATATTCTTTCCCCATTCTGTGGACTGCTTTTTGTATCTTAGTCACTGTTTCTTTTGAGGTGCAGAAGCTTTTTAGTTTCATGTAGTCCCATATATTTATCTTTTCTTCTAGTTGCTTTGTTTGAGATGTTTCATCTTTTGAAGATGCCTTTAGCTTCAATGTCATGGAGGGTTTTTCCTATATTTTCTTCAATGTACTTTTATGGATTCAAGTCTGATATTGAGATCTTTAATCCACTTTGATCTGATTTTTGTGCATGGTGTTAGAGCACAGGTCCAAATTCATTTTTTTTACATGTTGCTGCCCAGTTTTCCCAACACCACTTATTGAAGAGGCTTTCCTTACTCCATTTTAGACTCGTTGCACCTTTATCAAAAGATTAAATGATCATGTGTTTGAGGTTGGGTGTCAGGATACTCAATTCTATTCCATAGGTCCACGGGTCTGTTTTTATTCCAATACCATGCTGTTTTAATTACTACTGCCTTGTAGTACAGTTTGAGGTTGGGTAAGGTGATGCCTCCCATCTTCTTTTTTCCCGAGGATTGCTTTAGCTATCCTTGGGGGGTTTATCGTTCCATACAAATTTCAGGATTGTTTGGTCAATTTCTTTGAAGAATGTCATGGGTATCCTCATAGGGACTGCATTGAATCTGTAGAGAGCTCTAGGGAGTATTACCATTTTGACAATGTTGATTCTCCCCATCCATGAGCAGGGAATGTGTTTCCATTTCCTTGTGTCCTCTTTTATCTCTTGGAGCAGTGTCTTGTAGTTTTCTTTGTACAGGTCCTTTACACACTTGGGTAAGTTGATTCCTAGGTATTTGATTTTCTGTGGCACAATTGTGAATGGAATTGTTTCCTTAATATCCCTTTCTTCTCTTTCGTTATTTGTATATAGGAAAGCCACCGACTTTTGCGTGTTGATTTTGTATCCTGCCACTCTACTATATGCGTCTATTGTTTCTAGGAGTTTTTTGGTAGAGAGTTTAGGGTTCTCTAGGTATAATATCATGTCATCTGCAAATAATGATAGCTTGACTTCTTCCTTGCCTATCTGGATGCCCTTGATGTCCTTTTCTTCTCTGATTGCTATGGCAAGTAATTCCAGTACTATATTGAATAAAAGAGGTGAGAGTGGGCAACCTTGTCTTGTCCCTGATCTCAGGGGGAAGGTTTTCAACTTTTCCCCATTGAGAATGATGCTCGCTGTGGGCTTTTGGTAGATGGCTGTAACTATCTTGAGGAAAGTCCCTTCAATTCCCATTTTCTGGAGGGTTTTAATCATGAACGGGTGCTGGATCTTGTCAAATGCTTTCTCTGCATCTATTGATAGGATCATATGGTTTTTATTTTTTCTCTTATTGATATGATGTATTATGTTGATTGACTTGCGAATGTTGGAACCATCCTTGCATACCCGGGATGAATCCTACTTGGTCATGATGTATAATCTTCTTGATGAGTCTTTGGATTCTGTTGGCTAGTATTTTGTTGAAGATCTTAGCATCCGTGTTCATCAGGGATATTGGTCTGTAGTTTTCTTTCTTTGTGTTGTCTCTCCCTGCTTTGGGTATCAGGGTGATATGTGCCTCGTAGAAGCTGTTTGGGAGTGTTTCTGTTTCTTCTATTTCCTGGAAGAGCTTGAACAGGACTGGCAGTAGGTCCTCCTTAAAGGTTTGGTAGGGTTCACTAGGGAATCCGTCTGGACCTGGGCTTTTGTGTTTGGGAAGTCTTTTAATTACTGTTTCTATTTCCTCAATGGTGATAAGGCTTATTCAGGTATTGGAGGTCTTCTTGTTTCAGCCGTGGGAGGTTTTAGGACTTCAGGAATTGATCCATTTCTTCTAGATTCTCATGTTTCACGGCATACAGGCTCTCAAAGTAATCTCTCGATGATCTTTTGGATTTCTGTGGTTTCTGTTGTGATGTCACCCTTTTATTTCTGATTCTGTTTATTTGGGTTCTCTCTTTCCCTGTCCTTACAAGTCTTGCCAATGGTTTGTCAATCTTGTTTATTTTTTCAAAAAAAACCAGCTCTTGGTTTTCATTAATCTTTTGGATTGTTTTTTTGGTTTCCAACTCATTGATTTCCTCTCTAAGTTTTATTATTTCCTTTTTTTCTGCCTGGGTTGGGCTCCTTTTGTTGGTCTTTCTCTAATGTCTTCAGCTGTGTAGTCAGGTTATTTATGTGGGCCCTTTCTTGTTTCCTGATGAATGCTTGCAGAGCTATAAATTTCCCTCTTAACACGGCTTTTGCCGTGTCCCACAAGTTCTTATAGTTGGTGTCTTCATTTTCATTTGTTTCCAGAAATCTTTGGATTTCCTGTTTGATTTCTTCTATGACCCATTTTTTGTTCAGGGTGAGCTGTTCAGTTTCCAGGTGTTTGGTTTGACTCCCTGTTTCTGTGTACGGTTAACTTCCATTTTCAGTGCATCATGGTCTGAAAAGATAGCTGACACAATTTCTATCTTTTTTAATTTTATTGAGGTATGCTTTGTGGCTGAGCATGTGGTCTATCTTGGAGAATGTTCCATGTGCACTAGAGAAAAATGTGTATTCAGCTTTTTTGGCATGAAAAGCCCTGTATATATCTACTAGCTCTCTTTTCTTCCATTTCTTCCTTCAGGGCCAATATTTCCTTGGTGAGTTTCAGTCTTGTTGATCTATCCATCGTTGATAGAGCAGTGTTGAAGTCTCCAACTATTATTGTGCTACTGTTAATGTCTTCTTTGAGGTCTCTTAGCAGTTGTTTTATGTATTTTGCTGGCCCCTCGTTGGGTGCATATATGTTTAGTAGTGTAATTTCTTCCTGGTGTACATACCCCTTAAGTAATAAGAAATGGCCTTCGTTGTCCCTTCTAACCTTTTTCAGCTGAAGTCTATATTATCTGATACTAATATGGCCACACCAGCCTTTTTGAGGAATTGTTTGCATGGAGAATGGTCTTCCAACCTTTGACTTTGAGTCTGTGTTTGTTCTGATTATTCAGATGTGTTTCTTGTAGACAGCAGAATGTTGGGTTCAATTTTTTAATCCATTTTGTTACTCTGTGTCTCTTAATTGGTGCATTTAGACCATTGACATTGAGAGAGATTATTGTCATCGGATTTTGTGCCATCTTTCTGTTTGAGCTTGTTGTGCTTATGGGTTTGGTCGTATTACAGTAGACCCTTCAGTCCTTCTTTTAAGGTTGGTGTTGAGTCCATGAAGTTCCTGAGTTGTTGCTTATCCATGAAGTTGTGTATCTTTCCTTCATATCTGAATGTGAGTCTGGCCGGGTAAAGAATTCTTGGTGAGGCCTGCAGTTCATTCAGCCTTTTCACAATATCCCACCATTGTTTTCTTGCTCAGAGTGTTTCATCAGAGAAGTCTGCTGTAAATCTTAGAGATGTTCCTTTGTATGTGATTTCCTTCTTTGATCTTGCTGCTTTCAGTATTCTATCTCTATCTATAGTTTTTGTCATTTTAATTAAGATGTGTCTTGGAGTATTCTTGTTGGGGTTTCTTTTTTAGCTGGTATCCTACGGGCCTCCTGGATCTTGAGGCAAGTGTTTTTAGTTCCGGGAACTTCTCAGCAATGATGGCTTTGACAGTTTCTTCTTCATTAGGGTTTTCTTCTTGCCCTTCTGGGACCCCAATGATCCGTATGTTGTTTCTTCTGGCTTCATCCCGATTATCTCTTGTTGTCTGTTCGGTAATTGTGAGTCTTTTTTTCTATCTTCTGGTGTTGTGTAGAGAATCTTTGGAATGCGTCTTCGAGATCACTAATTCTTTCTTCAGTAGCTATTATTCTGCTATGCTGGCTTTCCACTGTGTTTTTTCATTTCATTTACCTCATTTTTAATATATGTCATTTCCATTTGCATTTTCCTCACTTCTTCTATCATGTCCTCTTGTATTTTATTGAGTTTGCATTCCATTGCTTCTTTGAATTCCTTATGACTCCTTAACATTTCTTCCCGAAATTCCTTATCAGAGAGGTTATATAACTCATTGGTATTGCTTGGCTCATCTGGACTAGTGACTTCACTCACAGAGCTGGATGGAACTTTGCGTTGCCTTACCATTTTTGACTATTGTAGGTTGCAAATGTGGGGTCTTGGATGACAGGATAGTACAGTTGGTAGGTGTCTGGTCTGTTTGCCGGAGTTTGGGTGGGTAGCAAGGGATGTAGGAACCAAGGTTCAGTGGTACCTCATGCAAGATAGGTAGTAGAGGGTCCCGGAGGCGTTTAGTGCCCTTGCGGTTTTGAGTTTTGGGGGATTGCTTACGGAAGCGCAGGGCCCAAGGTTCGGGTGAAAACCAAGGCAGTTAGCCTTGGTTCCCGTTGATGGAGTTTCCCGCTCTTCCCTGGGGCAGTTTGGGTCCGCGGAGACGCAGGGATCACGCACACACCTGGCGGGGAGATTTTCCTAATGTGTACACTTTGACTGACAAGTGCAGCAACCCCAACTGAGAAGAATTAGAAATATCCTGAGGTCAAACCAAATGAAGGTTTCAGTCTTAATGCCAAGTAAGTCTCTAAGACCTATGGAGGTGAGAGTTGCGAGTAGGGAGTCTTAGAATGATCAGTATATGAGTGAATGTATGCTGGTTGCTGCCCTTCTGCAGCAAACACTCTAGAGTCCATCTCACTCCCTTCCCTTTTCTAAGTTTCTTCTCACAGAAAGGTACAAACAAAATATGAAGGTGGGGACAACTATGCGTGGAATAAGGGGAGCTTGAGAGAGACTGCTAAAGGCTCCACATAATGATTATACTGATATATGGCTTTCCCAAATCTGTAGAAATCAGAGATAACACAAACCAAAGATTTTCTGTCATCTGAAGATGCTTTGATAACTAGAAGTACTTCTCCACTGGTCATTCTCAATATTTCCCACTGGGTTTCTAAATTGCTTTAATTTATAATCTTTTCCACCACCCTTTCTTTTAGTTCAATCAATAGAACAGTGTTTCATTATACACAAGGAATTTGGCACCTTTTAAATTTGACTGATTTCTGCTCATGGCTGATAGAATAGTTGTCTGAAATATTTAAAGAATCAAATTCTGAATTGCCAATGTCCTACAAAGTTTCATATGCAGAAGTGATGGCAGCAAAATCTATCAACCTAAATCTCTGTTTGAAAAGGCAATTTACTGGGTGGGAGGATTTCTGAGTGCAGAATACTTTTTTGAAGAGATATTTCTCCCACCAGCTCAATCATTCCATTTTAACTCCAAACTAGATAAGTGAGAAAAGACCTAGAACTCTGAAACAATCGAAAATAAATTTGCTTTTTGTAAGAGTTGAAAGAAATGTTTCAGTAAGAGTTGAAGGCCTGCTTCTCTGTGTCCTACTATAGGCTTCTTTGCAGTGGGAAGTTCCACAACCCACAGTTTAGGAATCTGGCCTCTTTTATTTGGGGCCCGCTGTTTCGATTCAAGGATAAAGAATTTTCTTTTGTTTACTTCTGCTCTTATCTATATAGAAGAGGGCAAGGTGAAGTCCCAGACTAGACTCATTGTACCAGCTTGAGAAAGTAAGATGCTTCCTATGACATTCAAAGATGTCATGAAGACGTACACTACAAAGATGGTTTCATTTTGTTCATATTAATTTAACTTTTGACTTTAAAGTTATATTACGTTATCTATTGGAATATATTTTGATGAAATATATGTTCAAAAACATTGTTTTCTTCCATATAAAAAGTTCTACAAGGGCAGTCGAGCGCCGGTGTGGTGGGGCGGGCGGGCTGCTGCAGAGACGCCAGCATGTGGAAGCTGAACCGGAGCCAGGTGCTCCTGGACGAAGAGGAAGACAGCGTGCGAGGGGGGGTCGCCGCCCGCTGCCGCCGCGACTGCCCTGCAGGTTCAAGGCGCAAGTTTCCTTGGGTGGAAAAAGTGAGTTCTCTGTTTAATAAAGATGATGAACAACATCTGCTGGAAAGATGTAAATCTCCCAAGTCTAAAGGAACTAACTTATGACTAAAGGAAAATTGAAGACAGAAGAAACCTGAATTTGGGGACAATTTGGTGCTAAAACAGAGCACACAGTCTAAGAAGCCAGATGAGATTGAAGGTTGGGAGCCTCCAAAACTTGCTTTTGAAGATGTGGCCCTGGCTGTAGCAGGCACTGTGAGCAACTGCTCCCCGCAGCTGGGCTGGGAGGACGATGGCAAGGCCTCCACCAGGTACACCAGCCTGGCTGGCTCTGGAAACAGCTCCCCGAGCCAGCAGGGAAGCTGGTTGGCATCCTCAGGCCAAGCAAAGGCCACCTGAGAGACAGCTGGGAGGGCCTGGAGTGAGCACGGGAATGTGACCTGCTGGCTGTGCACCGCCCCACCCCCCCCTGCTTACAGCCCACTGAGGTGTGTTTCCCCCCCCTCTCTGCCTCCCTTCCCCCATTTTGCTGAACCAGGAAAGGCCCTGTACTGTGTGTGTGACTCCACCGCAGAAGCCAGGGACTGGATACTCCGTTGCCTTAACCTGAGAAACACTCACCCTCAGCCTGGGCTGCTAAAGCTGGACGTGGGTCTCTAGCTGCCTCCTTCCCACGGGGCTGTCTTCAGGCTGCCTCCTTTCACCTCCTCCTGCAAGGGAAACAGCAGCAAATGCACGCACACGCCAGTTGCCACGAACTTGAAATCTTGCTGTAAGATGACTTTCCAGTGGTCGTCAGGATCATGTATAACCTGCAGATCACAGCTTTTGTAACAAATTTACACATAGGCAAACTGCCAGGAGAACAGGCTGCACCACCCTTGCCGCACAGTCTCCGAGCTGGCCCAGCCCTGGGGGCCGTGTGTGGTGATAGGGGGGCGGTTGCTCTTGCTGTGTGCTTCGGGTTCCGCTTCTGAACCTTTCCGACCCCTTCTTTTGGTTTCTTCTAAAACCTTCTTTTGATGATCGCAGAATCAAGAATGCTGTAATAGGTGGGTTCTATTTTAGTCACTTGATAAACTTAATTTTGTTTAGAAGACAGTACTTATCAAGTAAAACTATAGAAAATACTGGAAGTGCCTCTTTTCTTTACACCCCAGGTTTGGGTTTTTCCAAACGAGATGTTGCTGTGCTTGATGGCAGATTTCAGGGAGCCGTTGGGGCTAATGTGAGTGTCAGGCTGTAGCCCTGTGTGTTGTACTGGAATGCAGCCAGGAAGGCTCTGTCATAGGCATGTGTGAAGCTGACTGAAGCTTAGGACTCCAGTCACACCGTGTGTCCCACGTGTGATGCACACATCCCCGAGTGGTTCTGGCACAGGAAAGGGCTGTGGGTAGCGCCCACACTTTGTCCCACAATAGGACCCAAAGTTCACATCACTGAGAGGGTTGTAAGTGGTGCCTGAGCCTAGTATGGGCTGCACAGTGGAAATTCGTGACAGCCAAGTTGGACAATCTTGTTTTCTCAGGTGAAGTTCAGTTTAAGCCTTTCCTAGACACCCCTCCTTAGAGGCCCTCACGTTGTAAGGCAGGAAGGAGCTGGCTGGCTGTTTCTCTGATCCTGTCTCTAGATGCATTGTTTGGGCCTGCAGGGGAGGGCCTGCCTGGGGTGAGGCCTCTGTTCACAGTCCTGGTCTGTGTGTGGTGACACCAAGTGCCTGTGATACACCTCTACCATGGGTCTGAGTGGTTGGTGGAGCTCTCCTGATAGCATCAGAATCTAGAGACAGCTGGTTGAGCTCCACACTGTGAATCACATCTTCCTTCCCTACAAAGACTAGTGAAAAAATGAAATTTCTTCTGTTATATATGTTTAAATGAGATAGCCGTGTTTGTAATATATTTATTGACCTGCTTTGGGAGAAATGTTTTTATTTTTTCCCCCATGACAGAATTTGCCAAAGCCACAGTTAGGTTCTCAGGTAAATGAGGGGTTGGTTCGCTGGCTGATTTGAGTCCTGTAAACTCACAGCTTCCTTGTGTGGGGAGCAAGCTGTTCTGTGCACCTTCTGACATCTCATTACTTAATAGAAAGTGTTTCGGTTTCAGAAAAGGCAGAAACAGTTATTGCTGAGCTTTTTTGAAAAATAAAATGTCACTGATACCCTCAAAAAAAAAAGTTCTACAAGGGCTGGAATGATAGTGAACTCATAAAATTTCTTTGAGGACTGTAGTGATAGTACAATGGGTAAGGTGTTACCTTGCATGCAGCTGGCCAAGGTCCCAATCCCAGTACCCCATACAATCCCAATGCCTCCAACATGATTCCTGAATGCAGTGGGATCAAATATCTAGGAATCAGCTCTCCAAATCTATGACAATTAGAGTAGATCCTTAATGGTGTCCTTACTCTTATAATTTTATGAGCTGTATGCATTCTACTTCTACTGATGAAGTTATTTCTGGGGTCTCATTTTTAGGATTTGAAACAAATAAAATGGTCTTGTCACAGACCAAGTTTTAAAAACACAGAAAATGATAACTCTTCCACATGGCTGCTTGACTAAATAGGTTTTAAATTGAACAACTTTGACATAGTAGGAGGAAGTTATCTAAAGTACAGGAATCCATCGTTTGCATATATCGATAACTTTGCTCTTGGTGGAGCGTATGATATATAAGAAATTGTTTATGAAAAGTTAAAGTCTGTTAATCCAATACATTGGAATCGTGAATAACATACTGGACATTAGAGGTACTGTTTTCTAGTCTTTATCATCATTAATTTAATTATGTTTTTTGAGTTTATTATTTTCTCTCCAAAGCAGAATTTTAGCAAACCTAAGAAAGCTAGAGAACCTGTGATTAATGCAGCAAAACAGCTTTCCTCAATTGCTGACAATTTCTGCCTGACAATGCTCATCAAAGTGATGAAATATTTGCATTCATTCATCAAGGGCACCTAACTCACTTGCCTTGAAGTATAGCTCATAAAATAGTAAAGTTGCTATTATTTCAAAGGGTTTATAAATTTAATGAATCTATTTTCTCTACATAAAAAAAATTCTACTTTAATACCATAAATAAGATGAATGACAAGGTGAGGCCAGAAACCAATTATCATTCAGAAAGATTGATGAGCTAATGGCTTGCTTGCCTCTCTGGATTGATTTCTGCTCTTGAGTCGTCATATAGTACATGATACTTCATCCACAAAGTACCTCATAGTGAAAAGGCTCAGGAACTAACTATTCTTATGGATGCTGTTTTTAGTTCCTCCACCCACTACCAGAGAACAACAATATTTATAATATGCAAAGTTAGATACTGATTTGTTCTACTTATAATGAAGAAAAAATGTAGTCATCAGGTGCCAAAAATTTCTAGTTCTACAAAGCTTTGTTATGAAAATGTGCTTATTTCAAGTTGTAGGCTGGATCAAGATTATGAAAATAACTGAGAGCTCATAGGTAATTCTTATACTTCTTAGTCTTATCAGGACCATGAAAAAGGTTTTAAAGATGAGACTATGACTTAGGAAGATTTTTTTAAAGGCTGTTTTGTGAATCCTGTATACAAATTGTAGCAGAGGTTACAATGTCAACAGAGGCTGAGAAATCACAATACAAAGCAGTTATAATTTATGACTTATTTTCAAAATCTCATTATAAACTCAGAGACAGACCAATAATAAAGGAGAGAGAAAATGTAAAACAGAGATCAGATGTATAAAACGTGGAAGCTGAAATTTTAGAGATATAATATTTTACAGTTCAAGTACATACTTTTCCATTTTATAATTTTAACATTAAAGGAAGGAAACTTAATGTTAGTTATAACAAGAGTAATACTTTCTAAAAGTTATGTTTCTAGAAACATACTTTCTACATGTTAGCTTTCTATATAAGTATAAAGTCCCTGTCCCAAAATAAAACCTCACAGAAATGTGATTTATATGACAAAAAATAGCAAAAAAAAATAATACTATCAATAAATAAACATGGGAGGAAGGAATAAGTGAAGGAATTAATGAAGGAAGAAGATAACAGCTTAGAAGTAAGAGTTGTAAATTTGAGGTAAAAAATGAAAAGACCTAGGATTACAACAATAACTTTAATCAATTTTTAGAAATATTTGCTTAACAGTAAGGCTATATCATTTACTACACAATGACATCACTTCTTTCTCACAGAACTAAGAAAAATGATCTGAAGATTGTTGGGGGAGCTTCTGGGGTCCCCAACAGTATCAGGACGGAAGTTCTCTTCTACCTCCGAGGCAACTGGGAGATTGGATGAAAAGTCACTGAGTCTGGCGCAGTTCCAAAAAGACTCTTAATAGTACACAAGCTCTACCACCGCAATCCAATATAATGAAAGAACTCTAGCAATGGTCAGAACTTAGACCATACAAGAGAGCCCAAGTCTCCAACCAAGGAGAGAGGATCTCACCCAAGAGGAGTCCTACCCAAAAGAAGGAGGGGGAGGAAAAGGGGGGAAAAGGGAAAAGGGAAGGGACTTCATGTCAGTCCCTTAAATACACCAAAGTAATCCTATCTGTTGACAGGGAGTGTCCAGTCAACAAAGAGCCCTAAACAGAGTGTATAAATGTGATGCCACACCCTATTAAAGGTATAAACAAAGGGTTATGCCAAGGACTAATCCCTTCCTCTGATATTACTTCTTATGTAAAACACTGGAGAGAGAGGGGGCTGTTATAAAGATTTCATGGGTTTCATGGTACCCACAAGGTCCTTCTTATTTATTATCTGCACCAGGGTTATTCTGAGTATCTTGTACACTGACACTGAAAGGATCACAATTGCCTGCATGAGGGCAAACAAGTGGGATCCTTCCTATAATCTTAAGCAATAGTTTCAACATAGCCAGGGTGGTAGTCTCCTGGTAAATTTTAACTGTCCCACGCTGAGTGCAGTGGGTATAAAGAGGAGCTGTACTCAATCTAGATAACATAGAAGTCTTAGCCGATGTATAATAAGTTAGAAGTTATTCAGAGTCAAGGTGACTTCTGTAACTGCCACACCCTCTATCAGTGTTTACATAGAAGAGAGATCTCATTAGACTGAACCTTGGCTTAAGAACATGTAAGTAGATTAAACTGTGAGTGGGTAAAACAGTAAAGCTCCAAAGCTACCTAAGCCTGTCATTCAACACAAGATCAATCCAACACATATTAGAGTGGAGATAGAACTTGAGGCTTGATTCTCTATCCTCATGACCAATGACTTGATGTTTATTACACAGAGCCTTAAGTTATGCCAAATTCACAGCTTGATTTAAATCATTCAAGCGATCTCAATACAGATATTGTACTGTTAGTGAGCAGCCATTTAATTCAAATGAATCCTAAGGTATTGACCTTTCCCTACCTTTCCCTAGCATTCAGAACGTAAACAAAAGGGTCCAATGTTGGTGATCTATGCCTCTTCAAAGAAAGGCAATTAAGTGAGCTATTCAATTGGTTATTTGGACTTCTTTAGCCCAAGTAAAAAAGAAAGTAACAAATTCCTCCAAATTCTCTCTGTAATCCTTTTTAGAAAGCAGGTGACCGTGTCCAGTCCCAAGTATTTTTCTCAGCTTTGGACCAAAGCACACTCCCAGGGAAGACTCACCTTCGCCTGCTGTGAAATATAAGGGGTGCTAATGGGGTCTCATACAACCACCTCCTCTTCAGCTTGTTCTTTTCAACTATCCAGTCAATCTGTCATCCTGGCTATTTCTCAGGGGGATAAGACCACCATATCCTTCAACCATGGGAATTGCATTGCAGAATCTCCAGGCCATGAGGTAAAGATTACTGTACAGCTCAAGTATGCCTCAGGACTCACCCTTGAAGAAAACACAGGGTTCCCAAGGCAATTCTTTGAAAGAAATTTCCTTCACCACTTTTTCACCTTTTTTGCTACCCTTTTATAGTCCTGATAAGACTGAAAACATAAGAATTATCTATCAGTTATTTACTTTGTAGTCCTGGTTCAGCACACAGCTTGGGAAAAAGTCTCTTGTTTTGAAACCAGAGCCTCAATTTTACCAGCCTGTTACGAGGTATTGCATGCACTACAAAATTTAGTATTTCCCATTTTGACATATAACCCAAGTTTCCTGGGCCTCACCAGATTGGGCATATGTAATAAAGTTTCAAATGTTGTTTATGCCCAAATTATGATGCTAGGAGTTGCCAGTTGCTAACTGGTTTCATGACTAGTAATTAGAGCATCTCCAAATGTTCCTAAGTTATTTTTGGGAGTTGCCCAAAAGAATGCCACACATATACCCGCAAACCAGTCTGTAACTGCATGGTATCCGCGTCTTCCCTTCCTTTCCTACTCTGGCTTATAATTTTCCACATTCTCTGCCTGCAGATTTTAGGAGTGTCAAATCTTGCTGCTTTCCAAATGGAAGTGGGAAAATGTCTCCTCTCCAATTATAGACCACATTTGGTCCCTAGCAATCTGGAATGGTCCTTCAAATTTGTTCACTTACTTCCCATAAATCCTTCAAACTGCTCCTGAAAACAAAACAAAATAAAACAAAACCATTATTTTCAGACTGACATTTTACTGGGTTTGGGTTTATATAAATAACCAAGTCTAATGACCAGAAAAACTTATATTCTTAGCTCTGCAGCAGCCACAAACACCACCCTCCAAATTCTTTCTCTTCCCCTCATGCCCTACACAGACACCTACAAGTTTATGAATATATGGAAGAAGCATAAACACATTACTAGTAGAATGTAGCAATCCTCGTCAATATTATTTCTTAGATATCCAAGAATCATTCAGAAACAATAATTGAGACAGATAATATTGTATATAGTCTGTTGATAGTGTCCAGCATGCATGCAAAGCTTATCTCTTGAGAACGCATGAAAGTCCACTATAGCAGCTAGCTTTAGTCAGGAAACTTGGTGTCTAAAGTAGGGCTGAGAAAAGAAGATAAGTTTTTTACTCAGTTATTTTTTTAACATTTTATTATACCACCGTGAGATATACAATTACAACATTGTTCACGCTGGGGTTTCTGTCACACAGTGTTCAGCACCCCGTCCTCCACCAGTGCCCCTCAACCACCACCCATGTCCCCAATTCCCTCCTCCCTCCCACGTCCTGCCTAAACGGCAGGTTCTTTATCTCCTCTCTCTCTCCCTCTCTCTCTCCTCCTTCTCCCACACATTGTGGGTTACACTACGTACACTTAGAAGCCATCATTTGCATTTTTGTCTGTATTTAATGCTCAGTTCTATGTTGGTATCAGACCTTTTTGACATTTATTCACACATTTACTCAGTTATTTTGAACCTTCTGAATATTTCACGAGTCATATTCCCATTCAAAATGAAGTTTCAAAGAATACTCAGTAAACACATTTTCTTTCTAATTTAAATAATTACAAAACTATGGCCTGTGTATTTTTTTATAATTCCATGGCTTTGAAAAGAACTTAAAAGATGGGGAGGGATCATCAGATAATGGTGTAGGGATCATGAAACACTGGAGGTGGGATTGGTACAATTACCTGCAACTATAATGCAGCAACTTCAGTACTATTATAAACTGCTAAAATATTTTTAAAAGATTAAAAGCTTTCCCTTTTTGATTGTGGTCACATCTTTTAAAGCAAAAAATATTGTTTTTCTATAAAACATTGCTTGTTAGTTTTCCCTCCTTTTCAGTGTTCTAAAAAATATACCCTTTCAGTAAGTCCTCATGTCACCGAGGAATTTAGACAGTGACAAATTGCAAACAGTGGCTGAGTCACTCAGTTGTTCTTGGTATTCTTAGTAATATGAATTCAACATTCCCTGCTGAATCCTGCCAATGTAGTTTTAAATGAATAAATATCAAAAGTTTTCAAGCCAAAAGCTGACGATGCCAATATTATTGCCCCATATATTTTAAATTTAGCCATTCCAAATTTATGTAGAGTAGAGCTAGAGTGTGCTTACATTTTCACTGAATAAATTTATCATTTATTTTTTTCTCTCAGGCTCTTGTCTACAACACAATGCAAAAAATATTATAAGTCAAAATGGAGAATAACTTGTTCTTTTTATGACACCAGGTATTTTCACTGACATGAAACATAGCTTTGTCAGTTGCATGTCAATTAGAAGGGCTTGGAGGAGAGAAGGACAACTGTCATGGGAATATTATCCACAAAATGTGTAGATAATAGCAAAGGAATCTTAATTCTGGTCCATTCAAGCAAAATAACAGAAAACTCAGCTCTCAGTATGCATTCCTACTTTAGAGACCTAGGAGTTCATGAATTTTCCCTGAGAACTCTTTCTTCCTCACCTGAGGACTCTTTCTCCTTAACTCCTAAACTGTTTAAGGTAGAGGAGAATGGTAGACACACACACCCACACAAACATACACACACACACACACGCACACACCAGTGTTGGTCTCAGTCACCTATTCTACATAGATTTGGTCTCAAGTAGACTTATTTTTAAATCTAGGTACTTTATTCCCTCTAGCTGTTACTTAGTATCACTGTATCACTGTCTTCCTGTTCATCATCGATTTGCTCGAGCGGGCACCAGTAACATCTCCATATGTCTCATGTAAGTAGAGCCCAAGGGCTCTACTTGGGCTCCCATAATCCCTTCAAACTGTACTTAATACAGTCTTAGTACTCTCTTGAATTTTATTGCCAAGCTTTGGGGGTCGGGTGGGAGAATAAATGATCACTGCTTGCTACCTATTCTCATCCGTTATAATTTTTCATCTCTTTTCTTTTCATCTCCCTCTACAATCTGCTCCTTCCTACAATATGCCGTATCATTAAATCACCCTCATGAGTAATGTCCAAACCCATGCACATATTTCAGTCCTTAATTCCCCCAACCTCCTTCCTTGTATTTGACACTGCTCAATCATTCCATATTGAAATACAATTGAATATCATGGAATTAATCTTGTTTTGATTTTTTTTTCTCTTTTCTTTCTGACTACCTCTTACTTGTTCAGTGATCACATTATTATTGTGTTTGTCAGAACTAATTTTATGTCTCAGGAACTACAGCTTCTTTCAAATAATCTATTGATAATTGGGGGAGAAAAAGCAGTAAAGTTATTGATTACTATAATGAATATCCAGTACCATAACCAGAGAACAATGAAGTGATGGGTCTAGTGAGATGCAGGGAAAGTGAGCCTCCCTATTCATAAAGGTTAATTCACAAGGAAGATATATATAAACACAGATCTGCAAGAGGGAAGAGTGGAGGGAGTTACCCCCAGAAAATGATTCCAGACAGGGGGAACAGCAAAGAGAAGTCTGGAGGTCAGAGCACCAGTGGAGGGACTGAAACAATTTCACAATAGCTGGGACACAGATACTAGCATCTTTGAGAATTACTGATGCCAGGATATAGATCAAGTTAATTTAGGTATAATATCCAACATATTCTATCTAAATGATACTTTTGTAATATCAGCATTGTTCTTATGTTTATAGAAAATGAGAAAACTTATGGATATCAGGATGTCCTTATGTCTATTATTATAAATGTTTAATAATATCTTAGTTCACTAAACCTCCATAGTAACTTTATATCATATAGTATAGGTCATTGCACATGATACACTTTTCTTATCATACACACACACCCTTGGAGGTACTGTTATATTTCCTGTTTTACCATATAACACAACCATATTCCCAAGAACATTTAATAATATGATAAACATTCATGACATTTTCGATTTATCATTTAATTTTATATTACTGGGATTGTACATACCCAGTGTTTCATACATACAAGTATTGTCTTTCATACCAAGTTGCACCCCCAGCCCTCTTGTTTATGTTTGAATATTTAAACATTTTCTCCACGACTCCTCTTTGTTTTTTTTTTTTTAAATAACAAATAAAATGCATAACATAACATTAGTCCTGTTAGGAGACACAATTTATAAACATCAAATAGTCTGAAAGTATATAAACAAATTATTATTAACATCTCTATAAGGCCTGTTTTATTGCGGGTGTTTTTTTTTCTTTCTATGCTTTCTGTGTTTCCCCATAATAATTGTTTAAAATGTCCTTTAACTATAAAAATTGAATAAAATATTTATAATAATTGTTGCTCCATATACCCTCATTTCCTCAGTAGTTTTCTTACTCTCAAATGGAAAATAAAGTATGTATTGCATTAACAGCCATATCATTGAGCTTATATATAGTGAATGTATAATGTTTCTAATCACTCATGATAAATATTAATACTTGGAATTTTTAAGTTATTAGCCATTCCTTTGGCAGACAACACAAGTCGCAATAGACTGAACTAGCACCACTTTTTCTGACTTTCTTTCTTCATTATAATCACTGTATCACTGTCTTCCTGTTGTTCATCAATTTGCTTGAGCAGGCATGAATAACATCTCCATATGTCCTGTCACAAGCAAGTGTAGCCCAATGGCATCTGCTTGCTCCAGGGACAGGAAGAGCCTAAAATCATTCTTCAGGTCATGGAATTGAGGTCCATAATTGTTACTAGTTTTTGGCATATCAAATAAAACACGGGTAGCTTGCCAGGCTCTGCTGTGTAGGTGGTATAATCTCAGTAGAAGGCTCTCATCTCGAGCATTTACTGATGAAACTTACAGGGGAAAGATCAGGTTTTCTCTTGGGTGGAGCTCTGAGAAACTATGGAGTCTGGATGTTTAGAATGACTGACCTCATGATGTGTGGGTTGCTCTGGCTTCTTGCTAGGCTTATTGGGATGATGGGTATCAGAACCTGTCTAGAACTGCATACAGTGTATAAATGTGAAAGATCCTGGGAAGAACCTGATCCTAAAATCAGTACTATCTAGAGCAGCCATGTACCTATGGAGCTGTAGGTCTGGCGTGGGTCTCTCTTCCATGGTAGCTGGCATGGAGGTGGAGGAAAGGGTGAAGGAGCCCAAATCTCCACTGCAAGTCCGGCCAGTGTGGCACCTCCCCCGCGTGTGAGCAAACCCTTTGAGCAATGTTAGACTCCACCAGGAGCTAGCTGAGCACATTACCGGGAGGTCAGCTCCATGGGTTGCTTCCACATGGGGCTGAGCAGAGCAGCTGTGGGTCTGGAGTGGATGGGTCCACTCCCATAATCATTGTAATAATTATGATTAATTACAATTCTGATTTATAATTGTAGTTTAAATGAAATACAAGTGGCAGTACTAGGACTTGAACCCAGGATTTATACTTTGTATTTTGTTTGTTTTGCTCTGGGGCAACACCTGGCAATACTTAAAAGCTACACTACCTTGTTACTCGGATGTTGTTCCCAGAGATGCTTAGGGGAAAATGTGAGCCAAGTATTGATTCTGGACCTCTTACATGCAAAAGCAATTACACCAGACTGTTGAGCTCTTCCTTTGACTTTCTATAATGAGTTTCAGAGAAAAAAAAACCTCACAGTATATTAATGTGTTGTCTCTAAAACAGAGACATTGGTATATGTGATTTGGATGAAAGTGACTATTTTTTTCATGTCCACAAAACATAATAAAAATAATCTTTCACCTGGAAAATATATGGTTCTAATAGAAAAGTCATAGGTGCAAAAGAAAAAGGATAGTGTCATTAATCATCCTGACCCCAATCAATTGAATCCCTCATACTCTGGTAGCCTCTTCCCTCCATCTTTCAATCTTATGCTGCCTAGTTCAAAGATTCTGAGCAGTTGTCACCATTAGAAGCAATTTTAGGGAATTGTTATTTACATGCATCTAAGAGTTTTACTGTTACTGAATTCTATAAAATGCCCTCCTGATAAACCAAATTTTCAGAATATGTTAAAACAGCAGTGATCTTCACTTCTCTTTTTTTTAAATTTCATTTACCTATAAGAACAGTGAAGGGAACATCATCAATCCTAATAATCATCGAAAATGATAATATCAGCCTAGAACTGAGCATTGAATGTAGGCAAAAAGATACATATGATAACCTCTAATGAATGTATTGAAATCCACAATGTATAAGAGAAGGAAGGGAGAAAGAGAGAGAGAGAGAGAGAGAGAGAGAGAGTGAAGATATAAAAGAACCTGCCATAGAGGCAGCCTAGGGAGGGGAGGAATTGGGGACATTGGTGGTGGGAAATGGGCACTGGTGGAGGGATGGGTGCTGGAACACTGTATGACCGAAACCCAAACATGAGCATCTTTGAAATTGTCTATCTCCCAGTGGTATAATAAAATATTTTTTTAAAAAAGATCTATCTCTCTTTCTGTCTCTCTCTTTTTTTTCTTTTGCTTTTTGGGTCATACCCGGCAATGCTCAGGGGTTACTCCTGGCTCTGCACTCAGGAATTACTCCTGGTGATGCTTGGGGGACCATGTGGGATTCCAGGTATCAAATCCAAGTCAGCCACATGCAAGGCAAACGCCCCTACCCACTGTGCTATTGCTCCTGCCCCTCTCTCTATCTCTTATATTCCTCTAAACCATCACTCAGGGTGTTGTTTCTTATATATCTATCTCAAATCCACCTAAAATCACTACTTTCATACTTCTCTTTCCTGTTTCCACTATTCTCCCTTTGTGTCCCAAGAGCTTGTCTAAAGAATAAAAATTGAAAGTTTTATAAGCTGTCTTTGGATTCTCTGTTCCAAGAAGCTCCTCTTATTATTGATAAGAAAACTGTTATTCACAGCGATTTAAATTATCTTTTCTGTGTTATAGCAATAATTAGTAGCAGAGAAAGGTAGAAACTTAGGTGCCCTGATTCCACATTAGGTATTCCTTTCATTATCCCACACACTGACTCAAATGAATCATAGTAAGGCACAGAATTCTCAAACAATGTAATGACATCAGAGTAAAGTTTCCTCTCAAGTAAGCCAAAGCCTTTTAACAAGACTCTGCGGAGTACACCTGAAAGTTCAAAGTCTCTATGATATTAGTAGCAACCATTTGTTAGGGTTCTGCTGACTACCAAGCTATTCATGCATTGTGTCCAACCTGAAACAATCTTTTTGAAACAGTCTTTGAAGTGGCTATTAAAATTCCCATTTTGCTTATGAGAAGACAGAATCATTGAGAGACCAGCAATTTGTCTATGATCCTATAGCTAAAAGTAAGCAAGGTGGGATTTAAACACAAGTCCTAAGTGTTTCTGTTTTTGAAATATGATGTATTATTTTCTCCTTTCAGGATATTTATTCCTGATTCTGCACATAGGGGTTACACTGCACGGGACCATATACAGTGCCAGAGACCAAATTTGGGCCAGGTACTCATAAGGCAAGTGAGTACCTATCTGTCGGGGCTCCGCCGGGGTCCCCGACAGTGCTGGGAAGCGAGTTCCCTTCTACCTCCGGGCCGGCGAGGAATGGATGAACACTCAGGAATCCGATGAGGTTTTAAAAAAGCTTTACTTATCACAGGTTCAGGCATACAAATCAGCAAAAGGAAAAACCCGATGCTTAGGATTCCAGGCTAGAACCCCAACCACGTGTAGGCCAAGATGGCGACCACCACGTGTAAAGCTTCCAAGGGGAATAAACGCTCACAAGGCGAGATCCCACCGGAAGAAGAAACCCGGGAGGCGGGAACCGGCAAGTTTATACCCCGCAACTCAGACCTTCCTCCCATTGTTATGGAAAGCAGGAAGGGTCCAATGCCCTCAGGTAGTCCCCTCCCTGCATCTCACCTAGGGCCTTTACTGTGCTAATGTTTTTGAGCCGGAATGCCTTTGAAATGTAGAGAAGGGGGTTTCTGAGATGGCATGTCACTGTACCAAAGATCAACACCAATGCCAGTTAAATATTTCTCCAAGCCTTCACAAGTCTCCTCTACTTCATTGTAGTTTTATATTTTATCAGGGGAGCCATGCTTGTTTGTTTGGGAAGCAAACAGCATTTCTCTCTGGTCTAATTACTAGGTGTCCTTACGTGGCCAGGCTAATATGCTGGTAAGATCTAGCTAGTCCCACGATGATTGTGATAGCATGGGAGAATATTTATACCAGCTAGTACAGCATACATGGTCGGATAAACTGCCACATTTAGTCTACCCCCTTATCTACGGAGTGATTTGCGGGAGGCAATCCAGAGCAGATGCAGCGGCCCTAGGAGTCCTGCAACACCTATCCACTGTACTATCGCTCTGGCCCAAATCGATTCTTAAAAATATGAAGAATCTAAGAGATTAAAAATTTTGGTTAGTCTAGAAATAGTCAAAAAATGTCAGCAGCATATTGGTCGATAATAAAACCATGGTATGAATGACACCATGATACCAATGGACTCTTACTCAGCCATGAAACCAACTGAAATCATGATGTGATAGCCTGGATAGAATTTGAAGGTAACACACTACTGCTACATGTGTCAGAAGGGAAAATACCAACATAAAATAAATGATCTACTCATGTGTGGAGAATTAAGAAACAAAGCAAGTGATTAAGGAGTCCCCAAAGAAAACAAACTCTGATATAGTGCTAACAGCAAACTTAGGCTGCAAAGCTAGGGAGAGAAAGGGACTTTGGTATGGTGTTGGAGAATCAGTGAAACTGGTGTCTGGGGATAGTTAAGTAGTATTGCAAGCTTAAAAAATTATATAAAACCAGTGAAAAACACATTACTTCTGATTTATCTTTTTCTTGATCACTTGACATCCCATTATTCATCAGTTTGCTCAAGCAGTCACCAGCAACGTTTCCATATGTCCACGTCACATGCCGGACCATTTGTCGCTGTCATATGCCAGTGTAGCCCAATGGCATCTGCTTGCTCGAGGAATACAAAGAGCCTCAAACTGTTCATTCAGGGTTTTGATGAAGAAGTCTGACCATCTTGTAGGTGGGTGGCCATGTGATCTTTTGACGTGCCATGGGATCCAGTCGGTAAGGGCTCTGGTCCAGCAGTCATCTCCAAGTTGCATTACATGCCCAGCCCATCTGATTTTTGACACCTTGGCAAATGAAACAACATCCCTTACTCTCAATCGTAGAAGGAGGTTGGAACTCCACATTTCTTCTCTCACTTGAGTGAGGCATGGTATTCCAAGCACAATTCTTTCGATTCCTTTTTGGGAGACCCAAATAGTGAATAGCATTCTCATCCTGCTTTCATAGGTCTCTGAGGTGTATGTTAATTCAGGTCTCTGAGATGTAAGTTAATGCAGGGAGTATGGTGGAGTCAAAGAGATGTGCCCAGAGCTGGAGGTTCTTTGTCCTTTTAGCTATTTAGTTGATGCTCTTGAAGGCATTCCACACAGCTTCTTCCTCCTATGCAGCTCAGGTTTTAGGTCGTTCATCATGTTGACTTCTCAGTCTAGGTACACATAACTGCTGCATTCAGAGATGTTTGTTCTGTTGAGAGTGAATGGAGCATCTGGAACTAGCTCGTTTTTCATGAACATAGTTTTGTTGAGATTCAGCTGTAGATCTACCTTTCCACATTTACCGTTGAAGTCAGCCAGCATTTGTGCTGCTTGGCTAATGTTTGGTGTTATTAGAATGATGTCATCAACGAAGTGGAGGTGGTGTAGTTGCCGACCATCTATCTTCACTCCCATTCCTTCCCATTCTAATTGTCGCATGGCGTTCTCAAGGGTGGCTAAATTTATGGAAAAATAATGAATTTCAAGAGCATTACCATTTTGAATCCTGCAAGATTTTATAAATTAATAACTTGCATTTGATATAGTTATTGTTTTTTAACAATAACTTCATGACTACATGAAACAAGACATATTGACTTTATAGCCCCTAACGTCTTTAGACCTGTGTATGAAGAAGTAGAGATGAATAGTTAAATAAAAATTTGTATATGCTCACAATGGAATGCTACTCAACTGTAAGAAAAGATAAAATCATGTAATTAATTGCTATGCATATAGAACTATAGGTGTGAGGTCATAACTAGCAGTTCTCCAAACAAAATTGCCTGGGAGCTGTGAATATAATTCAAAGTGGTACAGTTTGTGTCTTGCACATGCTAGGTCCTATGTTTTATCCCTGGCACTGCCTGGCTTTCTGACCAGTGCTGGGGATATCTTGGTGGTGCTTAAGCAGCCATTTGAATGACCTTAGTGACCCCAAAGTCCTGAGTACTGTACTATGGGCCTGAGCATCAGGCCTACCAGTTCTGCACCACTAAGACAAGCATCACTGAGCATGATGCACCCCTAAAACACAACAAAGTTAGCCCTATGTGTTCCCTATTCTCCACTGCAGTCTGTGTGTTAAGTGGTTGGAAGCCACGGTGATGAGAAACATAGGAAACAGAGGTATAAAAGAGTGAGAAAAGGGTTCATTTATTAGCATCTCTAATTTCTATATTAGGCAAGGCCCATCACTAACATATGTGTCTTTGTCCTGTCTTCTTGCCTCTGTGTCAAAGGTGGAGTTTTGTTATCTGCTGTGGCTGATAGTCTAATTGGAAAACTTGAAAACTGGCAGTATGCTTCACCACTTCACCTCATTTTTCTCTCATAAAATTAAATATCCTGCAAACTTGCCATAAGCCTTTTCTGCAATTGCTGCAATATTGTCAACCACAGAAAAAAAACTTCATACCATACATGTTCAGTTCATCACACACAATCCAGACAATTAATTATCCCCAGTTCTGTGCTAAACCTAGTAGTATCACAAGCTCTCTTAGGGTTTTCTGATACCTCAGGACACAGCTAACAGATGCACAAAATCAATCAAGATAAAATGAAGATAAAACATACAGAGTTCAAAGTTATGACAGCTGGATGCTGAGAAACTGAGAGTTCTTTCCAAGGGAAACTGGGTAGGGCCACTTAGCCTGCTCAGACTGTGTGTTATCTCTAATACAGCTGCTGCAAAACAAGTGCTTGATGCTATTTTCACTTTCACAAAAGTAGTGAAATTAAAATTCCTCATCCTGTCTGGGGGAGGAGAATAGAAAAAAAAAACAGATAAACAGGTAAAAAGTGGCACGGCAAATTTTTTAAGTAGGTTGCATTGCATACTTAGAAATTTTTAAAAACTAAACCTTAGCCATATAAATAACCTTGAGATACTGTCAATAAAGCTGTCAGTAAAACTATGATCTGAGAATGCTGGAAGGGTGGTCAGATGGACACAGGGTGGAGAGGGGAAGGGAAAATGGTGATGAGATCCTAATTAAATGCTTCATAAAAATGTAACTAAGACTTAAATGTATTCTTATCACACATGAAATAATCATAATAAAGAAGTTGAGATAAAATTTTTGCAGTCGAAGGATTTGCTTATCACATTGGTTGTAGTCATGTTTTCAAAGATATATACTTATGCCAAAATCCATAAAGTTTTGAATTATACATTGAACATGTATACAGCTTTCTTCATGTAAATAATATATGAAAAATGTTATTAAAAATAATAGTTGCTCCTTTAGATTATCTCACTTACCGGAATTTCAGGCAAGAAAAGAATTGACAAAATAATGCATAATTGAAACACAGATGCGACCTTAGGCAGTAAAGTAACAATATTCTACATGAATTGCATCTTGCTCTTGAGTCTTTCTAAGATAAAAGGGAGCGATGATGAAGGAAGGGCACCGAGTTTTGAAAAACATTCTTACCACTCTGCTGCAGTTCTTCCTAGCCAGGCTCTTGACCACTAGAGGTCGCAGGGCCACTGTGGATTGCCCAGGTCCTGACTTCTCCAGAACCGGCTGTTGCTGGGGAAGTCTGACACGCTAAAGAAGAATAGAGATTAATGGGCTTTGTTGGTGGCAGGAATACTTCAACCTTGCCTTTGTTTTGGAGTCTCGAGGATTGTGCTCCTACAGCTACATCACGGTTACGACAGTACCCTTCATCCCTCCACCACCTGTTCATTAGGCACATTACTCCAGCCTCTGTTTTAACCACTGCTGTCTTAATAAACTCTGGTCTATGACTATGTGTCTGTAGACCATGTGGGTGTCTCTTTCCCAGTCATTCTGTATGGGTGAGTCTTTGAGAATCTGTGAGCAGACCAAGGAACTATCTCCAGGTAGTTGTGGGACAGTCACACCTCTCCCTCTATTCTATTTCTCTGTTTTCTGACATGATATTTAGCAACAAGGAAGGACTTGAAGTCCACAAATCTAAGATATTGATGATATAGAGAAATATATTTTAGAAGTAGAAAACCTATCACAGAGTCTCATATTGTTTCAATATATTAAAGAAGAGAATTGATTTAAAAACAACAAAAAAAGAATTTTGGACGGCTAATTTTTCAGCTTCCAGATTCTATATGACTTGCCTGATTCTTCTGACTCTTCTTCAGCTACCAGTCATTTCATTGCTTTTACTTCTGATGAAACTGTTTCTCTTAAATTATCCTATGCTAAAAATGCTTGACTTGACCAAAACAATTGTTATGTTAACTATCCTGGGTGCACCAGGGAACATTGCCTATCTGATTAAAACATTTTTTATTGTTATGCTCCAATCACTCAAAACTAGTTACACTGAAATTTTGCCAAACATCCCCAAAGAGGGAAAAATCAGTTCTGGAGTTCAAGTCAGAAATATAAATTTATAATCATTTGGGGAAAAAATATTCAGAATGAAAGTGTTTTCTCACCAGTACACTCCTGTAGAAACATGATAATAAAATTTTTTCGCAGTAATGGAGATTATATTATGATGAGTTGGCACAACTAGAACAAAGTAAAATGAATTCTTTATACTTTTGGAAGCTTATCACTCTGTCCGAACATTTAAGCCTTTCTTTAGACAAACACATGTCCTATTTTATAGTTCATAAACTATTTAATCTCTTAGATGAAATCTTTCAGTTTTATCCTGTTTTACAAAACATGAGACCATGTTTCTGCAGTCGAGAAAACTCGTGGATGGATGGCATGTATAATTTGATATTATACTTGTTTTACAATGTAGCTGAGCTGACATACAATATCTAATCCATTTCCCTATTGTGTTTAAATTTTAAAAAAGAGAAAATCTAAGAGATTTAAAGCTATCTGCAAACCTAATTAGCATGAACTCTAAGGGATTGTTCAATCCTTTTGTCATACTAGAATGCTATTATATGAAGTATTGCTTGAAGTAAGTGGACCAGAGCTGAAGCTGAAGAATAGTTTTTGGCGTTTGGAAATCTTCATTGCTCTAGTAAAATTTGATTTGTAGTAGAAATATAATTTCATACAAGGTTTGCTGGTTTTCATTAGCAAGAAAATCATTCACTAAATAGCTTTCGGGGTTGGAGTAAAGTGAATGCCTTGTATGCAGGAGCTTAGGTTCAATTCCTGACGTTGCAAAAACACACAAAAATAGCTGTTAAGCACCTACTATGGTTGAGTGATGGAAGGGTAAAAAAGGATCACAGTATTTACCATTTTAACTTTTTTTTGGTTAAAGACACACAAAGCAGTGCTATGGGCTTACTCCTCACTGCACTTCCACATCACTCCTAGCAGAGCTTGGGGCACCGCTTGGGAACCTGGGGATTAAATGCAGGTGGGCTGCTCAAAGAGCAAGCACAGTACTTGCTGTTCTCTCTCTTCGACCCCGAGTACGATTTTAAAGTGAATAGTAATATTTCTTAATTTTTAATTTTACTAATTTAAAAGGATGCAGAGGGGCTGCTCAGTCTATAGCTGAAAAGCAAAAAATAACATGCAATATACTATGTACTTTGAAAAAAAGATGAATATGCTTCTTTTTGTTACCAATATCACTGGCATGATTTGAATTTCACAGGCTCGCCCTAGCTTTATGCTCATATTTGTATTATGCATCTGTAGAAGAAAAATAAAAGTCATTCCTTAAACTTTATCAGTGTCGATAGGTGGATCACTTATCTTTTTGTTTCAAAATGCTACTAATGCTTAACATGTTACCATGTATTTGCACATGGCTGACTCAGGTTTGATCCCTGAGACCCCCATATAGTTCTCTGAGTCTACCAGGAGTGATTCCTAATCACAGAGCCAGGAGTAAGCCCTGAGCCCCACCATGCATAGCTCAAAAAATCAAAAATAGGACAAAAAATTACTTCATAAATTGTATTTTGATTTATATACTAAAAAATGGACTTTAAAATGGAAGAAGTAACTTCCTATATGGAAGGTATAATATGAATGTCACAAGAGTCAAAGGTCTAACTAGGAAAGTTTAAACATAACATAAATTAAAGAGAATATGAAATATTGTCCTATGCACCTGAGAGTACAGAAAGGTTTCCAGAATACATAGTCTAAAATAAAAATTATAAAAGTGAAAATGTGACATATTTGGCTGCATTTAAACTAAGGTAAGATAAGGTTAATAGCAATATAAAAAAAACTGAAAGAACATGGCAAGTTCTAAGCCAGTAAAACTATTTCACAGCTATAAATAGGACATGTATGTATCAATAAGAAAACATTAGAAAGAGGATTAAATTAATTGGTAATAAGATCAATGCAAACTGAAGGAATCCTCTCCTGTTATTTTATGCCTATCAGATTCTGAAAGCAAGAGTCAGGAAACCAAATATTGGACATAACATAGAGAAAGAGGGTATACTGCATTGCTTTTTTTGATAATATTTTGGTGTCAATTACATGGACAACACTAAACTCACAAGCCAACAAGCACTTTTCTGTATTTATATTTTTGATAATTGAAGTGACATTAACATGTTTTTCAGGCATATAAAATTACAAATCATGTGTATAAATTGTTCCATTGAGAGTGAATGGGGCCTCTGGAACTAGTTCATTCTTCATAAACATGGTTTTCTTTAGATTCAGCTGTAGACCTATCTTTCCACATTCTCGGTCGAAGTCAGCCAGCATTTGTGCCGCTTGGCTAATGTTTGGTGTTATTAGAAAAATGTCATCAGCGAAGCGGAGGTGGTGTAGTTGCCGACCATCTATCTTCACTCCCATTCCTTCCCATTCTAATTGTTGCATGATGTTCTCGAGGGTGGCGCTGAAGAGTTTTGGTGAAATGGTATGACCCTGTCGAACCCCTCTTTTCACATTAATGATCACTTCTTTGTAGAATGGTAAGATCCTGGTGGTGAATCCCTAATACAGCTCACGAAGGATCTTGATGTATTGGGTTTGAACACCCTGTTTGGCTAGGGCTTCGATGACTGCTTCAGTCTCCACAGAATCAAAGGCTTTCTTTAAATCAATGAACGTGAGACAGAGCGGCATCTTGTACTCCCTACAAACCTCAATGAGCTTGGTTACTGTGTGGATATGGTCTATTGTGCTGAATCCTTTCCGGAAGCCTGCTTGCTCGCATGGTTGTCCTTCATCTAGTGTTCTGCCAATCCTGTTCAGGATGACTCGTGTAAATAGCTAGTAGATGCCGGACAACAGGCAGATGGGGAGATAGTTGCCGATGCCGTGAATGTCTCCCTTCTTGAACAGTAGAACTGTCCTGCTGGTTTTCCATTGGGAGGGCACCTTGCATTCGGACAGGTAGCGTGTGAAGAGCCGAGCTAGTGTATTGATGAGTACCGACGGCAGATTCTTCAGGTGTTCAGGTCTGACTTTGTCTGGGCCTGGTGCTGTTCCCTTCTTTACCGACGAGATGGCATGTCAGATTTCAGAAGGGAGAATGTTGGGAATGACATATCCATCCTGTGGAATTTGGTATGTGGGCAGGTGGATGTGGCTATCAAAGAGATTTGAGTAGAAGTCCTGGATAATCTTCTCCATTGCCTTTCTGGAAGATGTGATAGATCCATCAGGGCATCGGAGAGCAGTCATCTTGGTCTTATAGTTGGCGAAGGACAGGCGGGCAGTGCAAATGCTTTTCCCGCTTCTGCTGCATCGTCCAGTATTTCTGATCTTCTGTCTTTGAAGACAGACATCTCTGAATGCAGCAGTTATGTGTACCTAGGTCGAGAAATCAACATGATGAATGACCTAAAACCTGAGCTGCGCAGGAGGAAGAGAGAGCGGCATGGAAAACAAAAGGACAAAGAATCTCCGGCTCTGGGCACATCTCTTCGACTCCACCGTTCTCCTACGAAAGCAGGATGAGAATGCTATTCGGGTCTCCCAGAGAGGAATCAAAAGAGCTATGCTTGGAATATCACGCCTCACTCAAGTGAGAGAAGGAATCCGGAGTTCTGACTTCCGTCGCTATTCCAGAATCAGGGATGCTGTCTCATTTGCCAAGGCATCGAAAATCAGATGCGTTGGACATGTAATGCGATTTGGAGACAACCGCTGGACTAGAGCCATTACCAACTGGATCCCATGGGATGTCAAAGATCACGTGGTCGCCCACCTACAAGATGGTCAGACTTCCTTGTCAAGACCCTGAAGGAACGGTTTGAGGCTCTTCATATTCCTGAATCAACCAGATGCCATTGGGCTACATTGGCACGTGATAGGGTCAATGGAAATGTTACTGGCATCCGCTCGAGCAAATCGATGAATAATAGGATTCAAGTGATCAAGTGATCAAGTGTGTAAATTACATACACGTTTATTGTATCAAATTCATCACTCAGAGTTCAGTTCTTTCCTTCAAAATCCTAATTTTCTAGTTGGTATTCTAATGTAGGGTTTACTTGTTATTTATTTAGCTGGTCTGCTTTGTTTCTTAAACTGCTCACAAATAAAATCATATTGTGCTTTTTGTCCATCTGGTTTGTTAACATCATCAAGATATAGTATCATGTCATATCATGTTGGCCAGTCATGTTGTTGCACATGACAGGAATTCAGCTTTTCTACAGTAAAACAGTATTCAATTGTATATGTTTGTATCACTTCTTTTATTCAATCCTGTCAGTGACGGTTTATGTTGTTTCCATATTTTAAAATGTAACATTAACCTGTCAAAAATATATTACTCCATTGTATATATGATTGACCAATGATGGGAAACAAATTTATCATAATTTTTAAAGTTTTTTGATCAATTAATACAATAAAGTTACATATTTAAATGCACCTAAAAGTTAAGTCTGCATTACAATCCAAATATGTATGCCACATACTTTCTAAAGTTCACATAGTATTATTTTGCCATGACCTCATCCTACACAAATATTCTGTTCACATTATCACATCAGTGTTATTTAATGTTGAACTAGCTGATTTGATTTATACCAATTTTGATGGTGTTAAATATTTTGCTTTAACAAACTGAAGTTTCAAAGACTTCATTATTTTCATGGATTCAATAAAAATTAAGTCACTAGAATTAATTTATCTGACTATATTTGAAGCATCTGATGTCAGTAATTTAAATCAAGTTTTATTTAACTGTTAGTGAATTCTGGGGGAACCAATACTTGAAAGCTATTGTTTCATTTTTATCCACTTAGAAAATGGAAATCAGATGTGAGTAAAAATAATCTGAAGACTCACTTGATGCATAATCTACCTAAAATAACCAACTACTTCTGAAGTATATGCCAATATATCTTAAATAGGATTTCATGTTCTGTTACTCATGCGGTTGGTGGTATCAACAGTACTTCTGTGGTTTAATGGTAAATATCTTCTTCAAAGCTGTACATTCTCATGTTTACTGAAATATTTATTGAGAAATAGAGATACACTATTTTTAATTTTTTGTTAAATCAAGCTTTTGGTGTTTATAATACCAGCTCATTCCAGCCAAAAGCATTAAAATATAAACCCCCAAAAAGAACTTTTTAATGTACAAATATGATACAAATATATAAAGCTTCTGTGGTTATGCACTACCCAACATAGCCACTGTAGTCAGAAATATGCTATGTAATACAGCAACCAATATGCTATCTAATACAACTGCTTATGCCAGAGCATGAGGACTACATTTCTACATGCTATAGAATGGTTATTCAGGTTTCATTTATCCCAATCACTTTACAAGCATATCGCCTAAAGTTTCTGGGTTTCTCAGAGATTGGCAGCTCCGCAGGTTTGTTAGATCTCAAAGCAGAGTCCATGCCTCAGTGGGATCCTTCACCAAATGAATAGAGAGGGTGAAAATTTGAGTATTTATTCCACATTACTCTACTCAATTGTGTGTCCCTTGATGCTCACACCTTAACACACTATTATTTAATCAGTTGGTGTCTTCAGCAGAAACACCATCTGTACTTCTATGTTCATATAGCCAGAATATGGAAACAACCTGAGTGCCTGGGAACAGACGATGGAACAAAGAAACTATTGTACATCTACACAGTGGAATACTATGCAGCTTTTAAGAAAAACAAAGTTATGAAATTTGCCTATAAGTGGATGGACATGGAGACAATCATGTTCAGTGAAATTAGCCAGAGGGAAAAGGACAGATATAGAATGACTGCATTCATTTGTGGGATATAAAAAAAAATATATCACTGTCACTGTCTTCCCGTTCATCATCGATTTGCTCGAGCGGGCCCCAGTAACATCTCCATATGTCCTGTCTCATGCTAGTAGAGCCCAAGGCATCTGCTTGCTCCAGGAACATAAAGAGCCTCAATCCATTCCGGAATGAGGTCTATAATTGTTACTGGTATTTGGCATATATATCAAATACAACACGGGTAGCTTGCCGGTCTCTGCTGTGCAGGTAGCATACTCTTGTAGGCATCTCTAAGTCCAGCATTTATTGATGAGCCGGGCACTGGTATAATAAAATATTTAAAAAAAAAGAAAAAAGAAAATCAGTGTCCACAAGCTAAGAGTAACTGATACCTCCAGCAACAACAGAGCACGGAGCTGGAACTGGGTACACAGCAGCGTCCACAGTCCAAAAGCTGGCCTTCCACAGTGGGCCTAGGCCCCACTGGTAACTGCTCTCAGAGCTCCAGCCCAGTGTTGGCCTTGGCTCAGCCCAAGAGGCTTTTTTTCTCCTACAGAAGGGCCCAACAGACTCAGGCACAAAAGTCTGGGGTGACCCCTCTAAAAAACTGTATTTTTTGGGGGGAGTGTCATACCCAACAATGTTAAGGGGTTACTCCTGGCTCTGTACTCAGAAATTTCAGAAACCAACCAACCAAACAATACCCGCCCCCAAAAAAAAAAATATAGTGTATTTATATTGACACTAATATCAAAGGCCAGGCAAATCATGGACCAGAAGAGCTTCTCAGTGGTTAGAATCTGCTGCAAGTTAGTGGGAGTCAGGGGTTAGGTAAGACAGAGAAGGACCAGAGTGTTAATAGTTGTTGTAAATGGTAATGCCAGCATTACCATTGAATGGAGGCAAATGGATATACAAGAAAACCCCTAAGTATATGTATTGCAAGCCACAATGTGTAAGAGAAGGGAGGGAGGGGTGGAAATTATCACAAAAGTGGGAGTCAGAGGTTAGGTAAGACAGAAAATGGAACAGGGTGCTAATAATTGTCGAGGGTACTAATGCCAACCTAGAACTGAGCATTAAATAGAGGCAAAAGGATACACATGACAACCTTTTAATGTATGCTCTGTAATCCATAGTCTGGAAGGGAAGGAAAAGAGAAAGAGAGAGAAAGGGAAAGAAATAAAGAACCTGCCATGGAGGTGGTCTGGGGGAAGGGGGAGGGAACCAGGGATGTTGGTGGTGGGAGATGGGCACTGGTGGAGGGACGGGTGCTGGAACACTGTATGACCAAAACCCAAACATGAACTTTTTAATTGTATATCTTTTTATTTGTATATCTCACGGTGGTATAATAAAATACTTAAGAGAGAGAGAGAGAGGGAGAGAGAGAGAGAGGGAGAGGCAAAGTGCCTGCCATAGAGGCAGACGGGGTGAGGGGGGAGGAATCAGGGACATTGGTGGTCATTGGTGGAGGGATGGGTGATGGAACACTGTATGACTGAAATCTAATCGTGAACAGTTTTATAATTATATATCTCACAATGATATAATAAAATTAAATTAGAAAAGAAAAATGAATCTGCATGTGTCTTTAGTGTAGTGCTTTAAAATCGAAAGGACAACTGTGTTTCATTTTTAAAGAGAGGAGGAAAGAAAAACTGGATAGCTGATCGTCTTTTTAGATTTAAGCACAAGCTGAGGGGAAAATACTCATGCACACCAGGAGCAGGAAGTGCAATTCTAAAGTCTACCAAATCCTCTCCAACTTATTTTAATTTCTTCATTTATTTGGTTAGGGCCACACCCAGGTTTTCTCAAAAGCTACTTCTGTGCACAGGGAGCCACTTCAAGGGTGCTCAGAGTACCGTGGCATGCTGGGGACCAAACCAGGCCTCTGACATGCCAAGTATGCTTGGTCTGTGGGGGCTTCTCTCCAACCCTCACTACAGCTTATTTTTAATGCAGTTGTTACTGTTGACACTTCACTTTTTTTTGCAGTCAGCATTATATTTTATACTTAAAAATGTTTGTTGTGAAATTGGTTAAGGATAGATTGGTTGAAAAACAAACAACCACAATAAGATTTACTTCTAATTTCCAACTATGGTTAGATTTGTATACTAGTTGTTCTCAAGTTCATGCTAACAGAATGACATGGGACCATAGAGATAGTGCCGTGGAGAGGGTGTTTGCCTTGCACTTGGCAGACAGGGAGCCCACCAAGAGTGACTCTGAGTGGGGTCAGACTGACAGAACAGAGGGTAGAGCAACCAGCATGGGTTCGATCCCCAGCATCCCATATGGTCTCTCTAGCACCACCAGCAGTAATTCCTGAGTGCAGAGCCAGGAGTAACCCATGAGCATTGCCAGATGTGACCCAAAAAATTTTTAAAAGTCACCCGGTGTGGGCCAGAGCAATAGCCCAGCGGGTTGGGCATTTTCCTTGCATGAAGCTAGCCCATGCCGGCCGGGTTTGATCCCCCGGCATCCCATATGGTCCCCAGAGAACCGCCAGGAGTAATTCCTGAGTGCAGAGCCAGGAGAAATCCCTGAGCATTGTTGGGTGTGATGCCCCCCCAAAAAAAGAAGCAAAAATAAAAAGTCACCCTGTGCACAGAGCCAGGAGTCAGTCCTCAGCACCACTCAGTGCGACGCCCAAACTCCAAAACTAAATAAAGCCATAAAACCTGTTTAAGTGAAGAAAACATGAACAAATAATACTCACTCTTCTGTCATGGATTACTTCTTAAAGAGTCAAAAAATGCATGGTTAGGTAGGTATAGCTTTCAAATTAGAGCTGTTGGCTACACTCATCTCCTTTCTTTCCTCCTAAACAAACAATAGATATTACCAACTTTGTAAACACTCTTTCGTTTCTTTATTTGGAGGCATTACTTGGCTCTAACAAGACCCTTTTCAATCCAGGTGACCTAGTTATCTGACCCTGAAAAAATGGGATTCTTTGGAACAGTGTGCTAATAATTGTCGAAAGTGCTGATACCAACCTAGAACTGAGCACTAAGGCAAAAAGATACACATGACAACCTCTTAATGTATGTATTGCAATCCACAATGTGGACAGGAAGGAAAGAGAAAGAGAGAGAGAGAGAGAGAGAGAGAGAGAGAGAGAGAGAGAAAAGAGAAAGAATTTAAGAACCTGCCACAGAGGCAGGCTGGAGGAGGGGGAGGGAACCGGGGACATTGGTGGTGGGAAATGGGCACTGGTGGAGGGATGGATGCTTGAACATTGTATGACCAAAACCCCAAATATGAACATCTTATGAACATCTTTGTATATGTATATCTCACGGTGATATAATAAAATATTAAAAAATATATACAAAGATTTCAAAAGAAAAAAAATGGGATTCTTTGTACCATATTTGAATCCTGTGTCTCCTCAGAGAAAAGTACTGAGTAAATTTTGTGACTCTTTTCTTCAACTTACTTAACTTTAAACTATATCAAAAAATCTAAACTCTGTTAAGAGTTTCCTGGTTTTCATTAAAGTTTAAGAGTTGATGACTTTTTTCAGCCACATATGGAGAAATACATATTATGTTAGTTCAATAACAGTCTGAACTCCTTATTTTTCATCTTGGCACTTTTCCCTGGTTTATGAAATGTATTTGTTTTAAAATATTTTGGTTTTTCATATTTGCTTTTTCTCAGAAAAAGGAATCATTGAAAATATAATTGAGTGTTTCCTGGATTAAAGCTGTACACTTGCTTGCTATCATTCAACCACTCAACAAGTTGAATTTTCTGGATCAACAGACTATGCCTAAATTAAATTTATTATTGTTTGGGTGAATATCTCAAATTACTTTAAAAATATGAATAGATTGTTCAGCAGTCCTCTGGCTTCCAGAGAAAACATTACTAAGTGTTACCTCTAGAAAGATTTGCCAGAATATGAGTTCTGGGATCTGTCTTCCTTAGTACTAGGGCACCCCACCAGATTCCTCTCTTTTCCAGAAACATTCCATTAAGACTATAATATGACTGAAGGGAACTAGGGCTAAAAAATATGGTCCCATGGTTTTATGTAAAATTTTCAAAAGTTAATATTTTCTCTTCAATTTATCTATTCTTGAACCATATCATTTCAGAAAGCAACATCTCTATCCTAAAGTTCCTGCTGAAACTACTAAGGTAGCTATGACATTTTTTTAGCTGCAACTAGGCAGAGGTTCAGAGCTGACACTATGTCATTTGAACTGCAATTTGCAGACATTTTGAAATGTTTTAATGAAACAAGTTAAAAATGGTAGATTCTCTAATTTTTCACATACAGGGCTAACTTTGTTCAAAATTTTTATGTTTATTCATTAAATAAATGTCAAACTATCCTGAATTAACATAATATAAACAAAGACTATAAATATTAGTAGTGAAATCAAGAGAATTTAATCTGTTATTAAAAAGTGAATTATCAGGCAGGAGCAATACTACAGCAGGTAGGGCATTTGCCTTGCACTCAGCCGACCCAGGTTTGATCCCTGGCATCCCATATGGTACCCCAAGCACCGCCAGGAGTAATTCTTGAGCAAAGAGCCTGAGTAACCCCTGATCATTGCCAGATGTTACCCAAAAAGCCAAAAAAAAAGTGAATTATCACCTCCTCATCAGGTCATACCCAAACAAGATGGACCAGAAATATAGTACAGCATGTAAGGTGCTTTGCCTGGAATGTGGCTGGTGGGGTTTAATTCCTGATGCCCTATACCCTATACTATCTCCTAAGACCATTCAGAAGTGATCCCTGAGCACTAGGCCAAGAGAAAATCCTTAGGACCACCAGGCAACAACGAAATAATCCTCCCCCTGAAAAAGACAAAGATATGTATACAGAAGGGTTTTGAGTAGACTACTCTATTATTTAATAGTCCAAGTTATTATCAATAATAGATGACATAAACACATTGATAAAATATTTAAAATTCTTCCTGATTGGATGTAAAATATTTGTATCAACGAATCAATGCAAAATGCCTTTTATAATGCATATGTATGAATCTCCCATAGAACATATTAAAGCAGAGAAAAGGTCCCACCCTCAGAGATAATAAGTAAATAACTATCAGTGGGGCAGAGAAAGAATTCAGATTAAGTTCTGAGTGACATTGAGGCTGCTGATTCATGGGCCACACTTAGAGAGCCATGAGTTTTTAATTTCATGATTATCTTATGCCTTTCCCCACCTTTCCTTCTTTCATCGCTTTTTAATGAACTCCAAAGACTGTTTCATATTTTTAGGAGATTATCAATAAATATTTATACTTATAGTTATTTGGCATGTCAAATACAACACGAGCAGCTTGCTAGGCTTGCTGTGCGGGAGGCATATTCTTTAAACACCTCCAAATAAAGCATTTATTGATGAACCGCGTGGCCGCTTGCAAGCGGTAGCGCAAGCCGGGCTGTGATAGGCTGATCGGCTGGGTGGAGTTCTGAAGAGAGGGAAGTCCAGATGTGGAAAATGGCGGCGCCCATGGAGTGCGTGGGGGGGTCGTCTGGCTTGTTGTGAGGTTCTGCCGGGGTGGTGGGCCGAGGCTAGAACTCAAGCCGATGCCCTTTGCTCTACTGGCATGAGACAGGACATATGGAGATTTTACTGGTGCCCGCTCTAGCAAATAGATGATTAACGGGAAGATCGTGATCGTGACTTATAGTTATAATATTCTTATTTTTATCTAGATTTACCATTTTCTTTGCTTTCTTGTATAAAATTCCTTGTCATTAAACTATGTCTACTATAAACCATTCAGATAATGATTTTTAAAACCCCATTATGAGAAATAGCAATTTTTATAAATTTTCTTTTACTTTTTTATTTTTTAAATAAGTATCTTATTATACCACCATGAGATATACAATTACAAAGATGTTCATATTTGGGTATTGGTCATACAGTGTTCCAGCACCCATCCCTCCACCAGTGCCCATCTCCCACCACCAATGTCCCCGGTTCCCTCCCCCTCCCCAGCCCGCCTCCATGGCAGGTTCTTTATTTCTTTCCCTTTCTCTCTATCTCTTTCTCTTTTCCTTCTCTTCCCGACTATGGATTACAGAACATACATTAAAGGGTTGTCATGTGTATCTTTTTGCCTGTATTTAATGCTCAGTTCTAGGTTGGTATTAGTACTTTCGACATTTGTTAGCAATCTGTTCCACAATTTTTTCAACTTTTCTTTTATTTCTCAATAATTCTACTAGCCATTTTGTGTTACAAGAAATATAAAATAAATTATTTTGTGCCTGCTTAGGAGGCAGGCTTTGGATGTGGGTGAGAGACTGAACAGAACGAAGGAGAGATCACACTGATGGTAGGTTTGATGTTGGGACATTGGTATGCTCCTAAACATTTGTATTATGAACAACTTTGTAAACCACAGTGTTTAAATAAAGTTAAAGATATGCTTTTTGTACTCTTTTGTCCTTATCTATTAATTTCTGACCTTACTGAGACTCACAGACATGGGGCAGAGCTGCTACTTGCTCTCCCTGTGCCCAGCCGCTCACAAGGTGCCTGGGAGGGATGGTGGGTTCTAGCCCTGGCCCGCCACCCCAGCAGAGCCTCACAACAAGCCAAGAAACCCACCCACACACTCCATGGGGGCCGCCATTTTCCACATCCGGACCTCCCTCTCGTCAGAACTCCACCCAGCAGATGAGCCTATCACAGCCTGGCGGTTCATCAATAAATGCTGTATTTAGAGGTGACTACAAGAGTATGCCACCCGCATGCCTGGCAAGCTGCCCGTGTCGTATTTGATATGCCAAATACCAGTAACAATTATATTAGGTCATTCCCATGACCTAATATAATGGTTTGAGGCTCTTTATGTTCCTGGAGCAAGCAGATGCCCTTGGGCTCTACTAGCATGAGACAGGACATATGGAGATATTACTGGTGACCGCTCGAGCAAATAGATGATGAACGGGAAGATAGTGATAGTGATAGTGACTGAATACAATAGAATTCTGAATAACAGATATAAAAGTATTTTCATGGGGTCAGAGAGATAGTCCAGCGGGTAGGGTGTTTGCTTTGCACATTGCCGACCCATGCCAGCCCGGGTTTGATCCCTGACATCCCATATGGTCCCCTGAGCACTGCAAGAGTAATTCCTGAATGCAGAGCCAGGAGTAAACCCTGAGCATCGCCGGGTGTGACCCAAAAAAGCAAAAAAAAAATTTAAAAAAAGTATTTTCATGAACAATACTTCCAAGAGTTTGTTTAAGGCCATTTAAATTCTTTTAGTTCAAAAGATGAAACCAGACCTGAAACTCCTTATATAATAGAAGACCTTGTTATTTTCAACACACTTGGTCAACATGGTCATATGACTGTGTGTGACTATTATTTTTAATGAGAGGGTAAGATGTTTTATGAAACCGAGGTTTGGTCAGATCCAGAGAACCCACAAGAGTGAGTGTATTTAGAGCATTTGAGTCTTTTTTTACTTGGTTGACAAGCTGATAATTGATTCTAGATTACTTGGCACTTGTCACAGTCCCTGGCAAGTTTCAGGTTTCTACCAGATGTTGGGCACCGTTTTTAGAATACTCAAGGGTAGTTTCCAGTGAGCTGTGTGTCATTCATTCTACTGCTAAAAATGAAATAAAAAATATGAAACTAAAAATGAATTAACATGAAGAGAAGCTGGGAGAGGAGAAGAGAATGCTGAAAGTCTGTTGGGAAGATGGAAACCCACACAGGGAAGGGGGTCTTGGGTACATTTGCAGACTAGGAGAGAGGTAGAGGAACTGGATGCTAAGTTAAAGAGAAGAGGAGCAGCTTAGCAGAGTCAAAGCTCTTTTTCTTTTTCTTTTAAAATTAAGCCTAGGGGCCAGAGTGATAGTGCATTGGGGAGGGTGCTTTCCTTGACTGTGTCTGACCCAGGATCAACCCTGGCATGCTATATAGTCCCCCAAGCACTGCCAAGAGTAATTTCTGACGTAGTGCCAGGAGTAACCAAAAGCACGTATTTTAGAGCACCTATGATTTTAGAGAAATCCGGAAGTTTTGACATACTTAAAACTGATCCTGCTAATGGAGTGTTTACAAGATGGTGCTTATTATTGATGAAGTTCTATTTAAAATAAGCCCTCCTGCAGCTCAGTGATACTTGATCTTTATCTGCATTGAACCAAGATTCTAATCTGAATGATCTGACTCAGACTTTCAGTCTCTCTGTCCTCTCATAAAGCCTTTTCTTGGCCACAACTTTTATGCTTGGAGCTAGGAAAATAGAGGAAAATTTTTTAAAATCTATAAGTAATAGTATTCAAAATTACAAATTCGAGATATAAAACTGAAATTTGACTTTAGATATGAAAATAGTGTTAGAGAGAGGGTCCCTGAGCTCACAAGTGTTTCATTAGGGAGACCTAGAGTCAATATTTAGTATTGCATATTCCCCTGAGAACCACCAGAAGTGAACCCTGAGCACAGTGCCAGTAGAAATTCCTGAATATTGCCATATACGACCCCAAATCAAGAAAAAACTAAAGAGACAAAAGACATAACACATGAAAAGAAATCATGCTAAACTAAATATATGAAAAATAATATAAAGATAAGTTAATATCTTATTCTTGTGGCATGTTTTATCACACCAACTTCCTGTGCTGGTCATCATATGGCATCTCTGGCCCCATACCTTAGAGTCAGGACACAAGGGTGAGTAAGCAAAGTGGATGTGGGTGGTAGAAAATAATCAACTACAAACCATAAAACTACTCCACTAAATCCAAAATAACTTTTTGAAGCCAGTGCTTAAACTGGCTTGGTACATTTTATGCCCTACAGCTGAATATAAAAATGTCCCTTCTCAGTGACACCAAAAATCTTAGGATATTTGGAAACCCACAGAAAAGAAGAATAAATACATATATGTGAGCATTTTGGTTAAAATCTGATGACAAAATCTAGCCTCAGCTTATTATTCTTAAGAGATATTATAAGTTAAATCTAGAGTTTCTAGTGATAAGCTCTAAGAAGCACACTTCAGAAGGTCTATACTATAAATTTCCATTCTCAATGCCTCTTTGTAAATCATCATTCCAGCTCTATTAAGACTCTGAATGCCATTATTTTGAATAAGAGAGGTATTGAGATTATCTTTGATTAAAACTAGGTGACTATAGAAAAATTTTATTTCAGTGGAAAATTATACACCTCTCAGAATTTTGACCCTACTCGTTGCCTTTGTACTATTTTTGCCTCTGTATAAACCACAAATGGATATGCAAAATATATTTCATTTGGTGGAGATTTATTTGACCTCTTTTCCACCATGGAAATACTGATCTTGTTATCAACCAGTAAATTGAAGTGGATGCTACGATGTTGCACAAACTATCAACTCTTTCCGAATTTGTGGGTTTTTTTTCCTCTTCCCTTCACTATCTAATTTCAGCTCTTCAATCCAACAAATCTTTCTCTCTTTTGACAGGAGATCCATGAGAAAATAACCTGACCGTATATAGAGATAACTGTGGATCCTGGGTCGCTTTGCGCTAACCCTGTCTCCCCTGGCCAGAAAAAGAACTGAGAGAGAAAACTTGCTAATATGGTTTTAGTCGCCTCTACAGAAGACAAAGCAAAGACTTAGTCTTTCCCTGAACAAGTAAATTGTTCACATGTGCAATTTTGAGGTCATATGTAACCCCTCACTCCAAAGGGCTCATCAGCATTTGGTTAAATATTATAGTGTTGATTTTGAAATTGTTAATAACTTTATCAAGGCATTGAAAATCAGATGGGCTGGACATGTAATGTGATTTGGAGACAACCGCTGGACTAGAGCCGTTATCGACTGGATCCCACAGGATGTCAAAGATCACGTGGCCGCCCACCTACAAGATGGTCTGACTTCCTTGTAAAGACACTGAAGGAACGGTTTGAGGCTCTTCGTATTCCTAAATCAACCAGATGCCATTGGGCTACATTGGCACGTGATAGGGTCCAATGGAAATGTTACTGGCGCCCGTTCGAGCAAATCGATGAATAACTCAAGTGAACTTTATAACAAGACCAACTATTTCATTTTGTACTGGTTATTACAAATCATAGTGCTGGCCTCTAGTGACCATGATCGCAAATACCACTATGGTGCTGTGATAAGAGCTTTTATGACATTGATGTCATCAGAATTGTTTAGAAAGGTGAATGTAATCGTTTATTTAAAATATCTGTTCATGCTTTTTTTAAACATCCACTATTTAAACCTCTAATGCTAATCAGATTTTTACTGACATTGCAGTAACTTGTTTTACTGGGACCTAGCTAGCTTGGGATCTTTGCTGTTTAATCTACTTTCAATTTAAACTATTTACATGTCCTTCAGCCAGTGTTCATGCTAATGACATCTCTTCTGTGTAAACACTGATGCAGGGTGTGGCAGTTACAGGAGTCATTTTGACTCTGAATTAATAACTTCTGAAATATTATTATAATATCTACTATGATTTCAATGCTATCTAGATTGGTCACAATTTCTCTTAGTGCCCACTGGTCCCAGTGTGGGACAGTTAGAATTTACCAGGAGACCACCACCCTGGCTATGCTGAAACTTCGTTTAAGATTAAAGGAGGGATCATACTAGTTTGACCTCATGCAGGTCAGCATGACCCTTTCAGTATATAAAAGACAAGACATTCATAATCATCTAGGGGCAAAATACAAATAAGAAGGAACTGAGGGTACCATCTAGATTGCATGAAGCCATGAAATTATGATGTGTTTCTCGCCATGAATATGCATCCATTGAGATGTATTTCTTTATACCAGTGCATTCTCACTCTCTTTCTCTCTCTCTCTCTCTCTCTCTCTCTCTCTCTCTCTCTCCCCCCAGTGTTTTGACATAAGAGAGAATCTTTGAGAAAGGGACTAGTCCCTGGCATAATCATTTGTTTAGACCTGAAACAAGTGTGGCACCACCGTACATCTACACCTAGTAGCTGATTCATTGATCTTTGTTGGCACTACCCTACCTGAAGATAGGATTACTTTTGGATATATAACAGGACTGACCTGAGGTACATCCATGCACTTTGGTAGGAGACTTGGGCCCAAGTGCATGGTTAGAGTTCTGACCAAGAGCTAGAGGTCTGGGGAATCCCATTATCTTGGATTGTAGTAGTGGAGCCTGTTCTATTATTGATAACTAGTAAAAGCCTTTGTGAACTGCACTGCACTTGTGAGTTTTCACCCATTCCTGCCGGCCTTGGCGGTAGAGGGAATTGTTTCCTGATATTATTGGGGACTCCAAGGACTCCCTGACAATTTTGGCATCATAACTCTGAATGTTATTCTAGTCAATAACACATTATAAAATCATACAAGTCCAATTTGCACAATTTAATAAATACAGCAAACAAAATTGCTACTTCGGAAAAGATTGTCAGTCAGATAAAGTTTGTCTTAGAAATCTTTTAAGGTCACCTTCTCATGTCTTATACACCTTTTAAACTCTATAATCAATTGTTCCTAATTGATTAGGAATATTTTTATTTGGTCTATTAGAGTGATGATTAATATCATATTGCAGGTTTTAGCTTCCAGTACTTCTTCAGATCCTGGGGTATAGGGCCAGGAGGCGGAATCCAAAAATAGCTCTATGATCAGGTTTTGGTTCATTCCTAATTTTAAAATGCAAACACTTGCCCTAGAAATGAAATTATAAGTATCATATTGGAAACATAGCAGATTTTCTGAAATGTCTGAAATGTTGCTCATAGGTAAGGTCCACAGATGCCATTAAATTATATATCATTATATTCCCTTAATTCCACTAAAACTCAGTCAAGGTCTCTGATAATGTCTTCCTAGAGTACCAAATTGAAAATACAGACATGGGGCAGAGCTGCTACTGGCTCTCCCTGTGCCCAGCCACTCACGAGGTGCCTGGAGGGATGGTGGGTTCTAGCCCTGGCCCAACACCCCAGCAGAGCCTCGCAACAAGCCAGACGACCCCCCACTCCATGAAGGCCTCAATTTTCCACATCCGGGCTTCCCCTCGTCAGAACTCCACCCAGCAGACCAGCCTATCACAGCCCGGCTCACGTGGCCACAAGCGGCAGCGTGGTTTATCAATAAATGCTGGGTTTTGAGATGACTACAAGAGCATGCTACCTGCACGGCAGAGCCTGGCAAGCTTCCCATGTCATATTTGATATGCCAGATACCAGTAACAATTATAGACCTCATTCCCATAACCTGATGGAATTATTTAAGGCTCTTTATGTTCCTGGAACAAGCAGGTGCCCTTGGACTCTACTTGCATGAGACAGGACATATGGAGATGTTACTGGTGCCTGCTCGAGCAAATTGATGATGAACGGGAAGACAGTGATACAGTGATACAGTGATCATTATATATGCTTAAATTATATATTTAAATATATTGTTATATATTCAAATATATCGTTATATATTTTAATACATTAAATTCTACCTATTATATATTTATATATAATGTTATATATAATTTATATATTATAAATTATAATTATATAATTATAAATTATATTTTATAATTATATCTTGTAAATTATATAATTTTAATTATATATTTATATATAACTATATATGCTAGCGGGTAGATATTGTCTAGAAAGGTATTTTCCCTAATTATTTTAAACTGTATAAGTTATTAAGGAAGCTGAATTTATGTATTAAGATGTTATTGAAGTAGAATGTTATTGTTACAGCTTTTAGGCCATGTCCTTTGGTGCTCAGGGACTATTTCTGGCTCTGTGTTCAGGAGTGATCCCTGGAGGTGCTCAGAGACTTTCTGTGGTATACCAAGGATTCAAACTGGGCAAGCATATTCTATCTACACTATCACTTTAGTCTGAATAAATACTATTTCCAACCATAGGGGTTTCTTCTGTTTGGAACATTTGTTTATTAATTTCCTTGTTTTTATACACTATGTGTACCATAAGAATGTAGAGTGAGAGAGCCATTGGATTATAAACCTCTGTTGTGTGTGAATTATTCTGTTGCTGTTTGTTATGGTGCTGGTGTTTCAAGCTCAGAGTTTAATGGATTTCTTCACTCAATTTACCAGGCATGTACCATCACTAAAAAGACTGTTGGCAAAAAAAAAGCCCCATCTAACCACATTTTTACCAGCAAAACAGCTATGTCTAAGTCAAAATAGTATACTATCATTAAAAGTCTAAAATCAGAACAGCATTTCACTAAGCAGGGTTTTTGAGAAGAGGAAATACATGGAAAATTCTCAAATGATGAGGTTATAAACTACTGTTACAATACCTTAGGCTTGGCTATTTATTGGTCACTTTTTGGTTTATAATAGAGTTTATTTGTTATGCTGATCCAGAGACTCACAGACATGGGGCAGAGCTGCTACCGGCTCTCCCTGTGCCCAGCTGCTCACGAGGCACCCAGTAGGGATGGCGGGTTCTAGCCCTGGCCCACCACTCCAGCAGAGCCTAGCAACAAGCCAGATGCCCCCCCACCCACTCCATGAGGGCCACCATTTTTCACATCTGGACTTCCCTCTAGTAAGAACTCCACCCAGCTGACGAGCCTATCACAGCCTGGAGGTTCATCAATAAATGCTGTATTTAGAGGTGACTACAAGAGTATGCCACCCGCTCGGCAAGCCTGGCAGGCTACCCTCGTCATATTTGATATGCCAAATACCAGTAACACTTATACTAGATCATTCCATGACCTAATATAATGGTTTGAGGCTCTTTATGTTCCTGGAGCAAGCAGATGCCCTTGGGCTCTACTAGCTTGAGACAGGACATATGGAGATGTTACTGGTGCCCGCTCAAGCAAATAGATGATGAACGGGAAGATAGTGACAGTGAGAGTTTATTTAAGAAGAAACTAAAGCATTCTAGACATACTTTAATATTTTTTCTTACGTAAATTTACACATTGTGTTTTGATAGCTTGTTGAGGAAAATGTGTTTGTAGCATTAGAAATTTTTTAAAAATGTCTAATAAACTTTCCTGGGGTCAAAATGATAGCTCAGGCTCACAAGTGCATGTCTTGCACATATAGGAGTAGAGTTTGATGCCCACTATGACATGTCTCATCCCCAGCACAGCCATGTGAGGACATGGTAGCTCTAACTACCACTGGACTCAAGCATCAGCACCTGATTTAAGCATTGAACTGACCAGACCATTAGTTAAGCATTGTAGGGAGAAGCATTGTAGGGAGAAGACCCCAGAATCCAAACCTGTGTACTCTCTTGGAGGTCTTTGCTCCACATAGAGAAAAATATCTATTTACCTAAATATCTATCTTTCTTTATACTAAATTACTATATATATTAATATGTATATTGATATTTCTCCTACAACAAATTCTTGTTGTATCTGCAATTGAAATGCCAGTCTTGGGGCCAGAGCAATAGTACAGCAGGTATGGCTTTTTCCTTCCAGGGGAATGAACTGGGTTCGATTCTCAGTATCCCATATTGACCCCTCATCACTGCCAGGAATAATTCCTGAGAGCCAAAGTGCAACCCCTAAGCATAGCAAGATGTGGTCCCCAAACAATAACAAACAAAAATGAAAGAATTGCTAGTCTTAAGGGGTCCAACCAAAATCATTTCCTTCTAGTCTTCATGTTTAAACATAGAGTCTGGCTACATTACTATTCTCATAGTTGCATGATAACCTTCTATTAACATTAGTTGGAAGTTTATGCAAAATGTTTGAGGCTCTTCATATTCCTGAATCAACCAGATGCCATTGGGCTACATTGGCACGTGATAGGGTCCAATGGAAATGTTACTGGCGCCCGCTCAAGCAAATCGATGAATAACGGGATTCAAGTGATTCAAGTGATTTGAAGAGAAAGTTTCAACAGAGATTAAGCTAGTCGAGCTTTTGATATAATTGAAATGCTTAGTAAAATCTGTATCTTGACTATTCAGATAATTTTAAATGTCCATGATGGTTATGCAGTGATTTTTCTTTGTATCGCCAAACAAACTTGTAAGTAGAGGGCATATGTTATTTTTTGTCAGAACACAGTTTCCCAAATCCATCAGGTTAAAATTAAATCTGTTACTTATATAACTCACTAGGTGGCGCCAGAAGCATCTAAAATAGACAAGTGCTGCACTATGGTGCCTTGAAAAGATTTTTTTCCCCCCCAAATTTGTATTCTTTAACTTTTTAATTAATAGTAAGCTCTCAAACATGTGAATATAGCTATGAGTATACCCTAGAATGAAGGGCAACGATAATAACTTTTATGCTATTATCTATTTAAATTTCCCATTCTAAAATTTCAGCACTTACATATATAAATAGTATTCGATTTGTATTATACTTAAGTATGCTAATAGTTAAAGTACTTCCTATTCTAAAATTGCAATATTTTTACATATCATTATTAACTATATCTATCCTTAAGTATATTATATGCTTAGAGAGAAAAAGAGAAGTCTTAAGACATAACTTTACACAGCTTTATCTAATTAAAACTTTAATCAAGATACTATGCCACTCTTTGATTTTTTTAGTGAATCAGTGAGATACACAGTTACAACATTTTTCATAATTGGGTTTCAGTCTTAAAAAGTAACTGCACTGTCCCTTCCCCAGCGTACTTTTCCCATCACTAATGTCCCCAGTTTTCCTCCCATTGCACCCCTCCCCACAACTGCCTACATGGTAGGCACTTCTTCTCTCTCTCTCTCTCTCTCTCTCTCTCTCTCTCTCTCTCTCTCTCTCTCAGCATTATGGTTTGCAATCCAGCTCCTGAAAGGTTTTTATTTATATTTTTTTGGCCACACTAGCTATATTTAGGGATTACTCCTACCTAGCTCAGCACTCAGGAATTACTCCTCGCGGTGCCTGGGGTACCATATGGGATGCTGGGGATGGAACCTGGGTCAGCTACATGCAAGGCAAATGCCCTACCCACTTTACTATCACTCTAGCCAAATGATTATTTTGTGTATCTCCTTTCTTACTTTTAACGCTCTTTTCTTGTCCCCAGTAAATATTTCTAACTATTGTTGTCATACTTGTCCTTTCTCTCCTCTACCCTAACTGCCCTTTGCCCCCACACCATTCAGGCATACTTCCAACTATTGATCACTCTTCCAGGATCCTGCTTTTCCTGGATATTAGTCTCATACGTTTCTTTTAAATATCTCACACATGAGTCCAGTCATTCTATATCTGTCCCTCTTCTTCTGACGCATTTCACTTAGCATGGTACTTTTCATGTCTATTAAATGAGCTTATTGACTTTATTTTTCTTTTTTTTTTTTTTTTTTGCTTTTTGGGTCACACCCGGCGATGCTCAGGGGTTACTCCTGGCTCTACACTCAGGAATTACTCCCTGGCGGTGCTCGGGGACCATATGGGATGCCGGGGATCGAACCCAGGCCGGCACAGGCCGGCCGTGCAAGGCAACGCCTACCCGCTGGGCTATCGCCTCCAGCCCCGACTTTATTTTTCTTAAAAAGCTACATAGTATACCATTGTGTAGATGTAGCATAGTTTTTATCCAGTCATCTGTTCTCGGAACTCTGGTTGTTTCCAGATTCTGGCTATTGTGAATAGTGCTGCAATGAACATAAAAGTGCAGATGGTGTTTTTGCTGTGTGTTTTTTGGTCTCCCAGGGTATATATTCCCAGGAGTGGTATGGCAGAGTCAAATGGGAGCTCAATTTCTAGTTTTTGAGGAATGTTCATATTGTTTTCCAAAAATGCTAAACCAGCTGGCATTCTCTCCAACAATGAATGAGAGTCTCTTTTTCCCCACATCTGCACCAGCATTGGTTGTTCTTGTTCTTTTGGATGTGTGCCAGTCTCTGTGTGCGATGATATCTCATTGTGGTTTTGATTTGCATTTCCTTGATTAGTGATGAAGAAGGAAATGGTGACAAAGATACAAGAGAGTCCGCAGACTGGGAAAAAATATAAACCCAATACCCATCTGATAAGAAGTTAATATCAAAGATGTATAAGGCAATGGTGGAATTTTATAAGTAAAAAAATCGTACCCCATCAAAAAATGGGGAGAAGAAATAAACAGAAACTTTTTCAAAGAAGAAATTCAAATGACCAAAGACACATGAAAAACTCCTTTATTTCAGCATTTCTTCAACTATAAAGTATCCCTTCTTGGAGGTGAGGAGCATTTGTGGAAATTACATTTAAACATTATGTACAATTTTTATCCAAGTAAATACTTTTCTTTCGTGTCAAAGAAAATCAAAGAATTCCACTGGAGAGTGTACTTTTTTTTTAGCTATTCAAGTTTCACCATTATTTTCAAAACCATTTTTTCTTCTATGCTTATGAAAAAATTTATTATCATTACTGGACTTAGCAGAATGCTGCCAAGTTTCTAAGTCCATAAAAGAAGAATTTTCAAATGTTTACAAAATATTGGAAATAATGGTTAATTGAAAATAATATTTAATGGTCTAAGTTCAGAAAAACAAGCTTCTGGTCATACTGAATCCACTTTTTCATACAGCATACTCAAAAATCATTATATTCAAGTTTTCGTAACTCTGTGACTTATTGCATGAAAAATTAGAACCCCAAATGAGAATAGAATCTTTCAATTTGATAGTTAGGTGATAGCTTCTTATTTGCAGACGTTTGTGGGTATATAACAATGTATAGAACACTGATATAGAACAGATGCCTTTTTTCTATTAATTTGTCATTTAATTAAAGCATCAGCATTATGCATTAAGTGTGAAGGATTAGATATGTGGGGTTGGAATGGGTTCTCCTTTAGTTCAAATGAAGGATTCAATAGAAGCCGGTCCAAGAGGGACTCAGCAATGAGACATAGTCAAGTCCTAGGAATATTTGAGAAGACAAGCAAAGATGAAAATAGCTCTTCAAATTAATGTTCTGATATTCATTAACTTAACACCCAGAAGAGAAACCATTGCTATTTCCATCATTAATACTATGGGGCATTTCTATATGATTTTAAACAATGACTGCATGTGCCCCACAACAGCACATGCAGATTCATGTTCTTGCATCCTCTCCAACACATGCTTCTTGTCTTTCTAATAACAAATTTTCTTAAAGGGTTGTAAAATAGCTCACTCACATTTTTTCTTTCGGTAACAGTAAGTCTGATGGACATCTTTTAGAAGACTGCTGGCAATCTGTATGTATATTTATAAAAGTGTCTATTTATATCTAATGTCCATTTTTTAAATCAGGTTCCTGATTTTGTGGTTCAGTTATTTAGGTTCATTATTTATATTTAACTCCTTATGGGAGATTTGATTTGTGATTATCTTCTCTCATTCAATATATTTTCTTTTTATATTGATGCTGGTTCCTTTGACTATGTACAAGGTTTTACTTTTTTTTAATTTATTTGTTTAAAGAGCCATGATTTACAAAGTAACTGATAGTTGAGTTTTAGACAGGCATACAATAATTTAAAATTAGTCTGCCCACCAGAATGCAAAAGGTTTTTATCTGCAATTCTCTGTTCCCTGAAGCACTAGTGATAATGGATAAGAAATGAAATAATATAATGTCCACTAATCTATGACTGAATAAAGAACATATGGCATATACACATTGAATACAACTCAACTATGAAAAATATTTTGCCATCTATTAAAGGTTCATACTTCAGGTAATGTGCCAGTGAGTCCAGTAAAATATTTCCACTCATGAGGAAGAAAAAATAGTAAAATAACCAAAAAAGCATAAATAAATTTTTAAAAACCCTTTTGAATTCTATTGATGAAATAAAGATTATTAGAAAGAATCAGAAAGAAATTTGGGTGGAAAAGTTCAACTCTAATGTGGAGGATGAAAACAAATTCTGGGTGATCATTATATACAGAGATGTTGTTTTATAATGTTGTAGGTCAAAAGCCTATGCAATATGATAAATTAATATTATTCTTAATTTTAAAAAATCAAATGAACTATATTAATTTTTTTCTATTTTAAAATAGATATGATAGTTAAGGCAATGTGTTTACAGTGATATTGATACAGTCTTGGTAACAGTCACCTCACTTCATCACTACCAAATGCCTAACACCCCAACACACATCTGTATCAAATTCCACCCACCTATTCCTCCCCTAATTTGGCCTCAGTTTGTATTTTAGGTTTGATACCAGTTGGTATTATATATTCTCTTATTTTGTTTCCCAGTCTACCACTGATGAGTTGGATAATCTGCTGCCTGCCTGTCACTCTCCCTCTGGGTAATTTGGCTCAGCCTGGTGACTTCCATTTTCATCCAAATTGCAGTAACACTGCATAAAAAATATTGTTAATTTCAAAAGCAATAATTAGAAACATGCCAATCACTTGAAGATGACAATTAGTTCAGAAGATCTGAGCCTTCATCACCGACCCCAGGATTTCTGCAATGCCTTAAAAGTAAATTCAACAGACAAAAGTGTGCTTCTATGCACTAGGATATATAGTTTTGCACAGAACTATCCTGGAAGGTTACAGTTTCTAATCAAATAGATAAAGTAATTAAGATCTAACTTTGGGTACCAAAGGCCTTCATTTTGATTCGACAGCTTTCTGAGTTCAGTCAATATCTCCCCAGGTGCAGTGTATTTTCAAGACAGTGCAAAATATTCAATAGATTTTATACATTGAGTCTGACTTCTGGAAAACATCTTTTCTTTTGTAACAAAAAATACAAATACAATCTTTTATAATATTTAAAAGTCTCAGATACATATATAGGTGGAAGACACAGAGTTGCTGTAGTTAAGGAGTGAGTTTAAAATCCATATATTTTTAACTGATTTTGTAAAGAATTCTCATGGTGCATCACATGTTTAAGATAGCCTGGAATTCTATCAGTTACTAATTATACAGTCCCAAATAGCACACTTAAACTTGTGAGGATCACTTCCTTATGTTTAAAGTAGAGATCATAACTACCTTTTAACACAACATAAAGTGCTTGGTTATAATGAACATAAGTATCACAAAGTAAATACTGATATTATTGCTACTTTTGTGATTATTTATTGCTACTGTTGCTATGGTTTTAGAGACCACACTCAGAAGGTAAAATGCTACCTTACACAGATTATTAAAATAAGTGAACTCAGATGTCTGATCCAGCCAGACCCTTTTTAGATGCTCAGACAATATGATTTTAGTATCTCATCAAACTCCCTACGAATTCCAACCCATGAATAGCATTCAAAAATGGACAGACATGAGTAAAAAGTATTTAAAATAATAAAATTCTTGGGAGAAATGACTCCGTTGTAAGCACATTATGTCTTCCCTGTACAGGGCCCCAAGTATGATACACAGCACTGCTGAGTGTTGCCTCTAGCACCACAGCAAAAACAAAAATAAAATAATTATAGTAAAATAATAATAAAATTATTTCTTTTCACATGATTATACTTGCTATAACTTAATTTAATGATGTTAAAAAACTTACACTTACCTAGTTTCTATATCTCTAAGGTAGGATTTATGCAAATAGTATATATCAATATTGAGCATTGTTTTAGCCAATGGATTAGATTTTGCATCTTTGCTGCCTCTGGGAAGTGAAAGGAGAGGGAAAATAATACCACCAGCATCCACTTCGGTATGTCACTCAGGAATATCCTCAAGGCTGTAAGAGAACATAAACTAGTCAATTTAGGTAATTATTTCATTCAGGCTATTCAATATGGGTAGACTTTTCTCTCCCTACCCCCAGATACAACAAAAATATCTTAGGAGTCTATTTTACCAAAGACTTTTCCAGGAAAAGGCATTCAAGTTACATGTAAGAGGATATTCATTTGTGTTTATTTACAATCATTGGAATATTCAATCATTTTTTTAACTAATGAACTTAAACAGTAAATGTTTGTCCTCTGTCTCTATTAGTTTCAGCAGGAAAAATAATGGTTCTAATTTTATCTCATTACTCATAACACATAGGTAGGTAGGAGGAAACCTAAGAGTGAAAGATTCAAAGTTTGTGTCAAACTGTCAACAGTTTCAGGCAGAATGGAAAAGATATGTGTCTGGCTTGACTTAGATAAGCAAGAGAAGAGTCAGCTGCAAGGTGTAAGGGAATCAGCTGCAAGGTGAAGAGAGAAAATGGGAACTGGAAGTTTCATCTCAGTCATGCAGGGAATCGAGGTTCTTTGTTTTAAGCTGTCTTTCAAAATAAACTATGGTGAGGGATTTAGAAAGTGAGAATGTTGAGAAGACTGCTGAACCATCACGATTTTCTGCAGGTCTGAGTCTCAGATAAATTTCAACATCGTAAGTCCCTTCTCTGTGACTATTCAATGAATTTTATTCATTAAAAATATAAGTTCAGGGCCAGAGAGAAAAGTAGGATATCCAGATGGGATAATTGCCTTGCCTGAGGTCAACCTGGGTTCTATATCTGGCACTGCTTATGACCTCTAGGAGTGATCCCTGAATACAAAGCCAGGAGTAAGTCTAAGTACAGCCAGGTTTTGCCCAAATATCTACATATATACATATGTATGTTGCCTCCAAATATATACATACATGTCAGGATACACTGGACACCCCAGCAGAATCTGGGAGCAGGGTCAGGGGATCCCCTTCTGCCCCAGGGATCTGAGGCCAGTGGACAGAGATAAATATGAGAATCCAGTAAATTTCAAAAGACTTTACTCACACTTGTTCTGGTATACAATTTAGTAACAGGAAAACCCCAGATTGTAGGTTCCCTCTGGGCGCTGGCCACATATAGGTTTAGAATCCTAGGCCAAGATGGCCTCTACCATATGCTAAGGCCCAACAGGGAAGAGAAAGGAGAGCAGAAGAGCAGAGGCAGAGAGCAAGGAGGAGGAAGAGAGAAAAGATAAAAAGGCAAAAAGGGCCAAGGCTTTAATATCTTTTTAGTTCAGACCTCCCACATCAATGGAAAGCAGTTAGGGTCAATCCCCCTCAGGTAACTTCTCCTAGGACCTCACCTAGTTCCATTGAAATGTTAATATTGCCTCAGCTAAGATCTACCTTGGAAGTGCCCCTGCAGAGTAGAGTGCAGGGAAGGGCATGTATGTGTACCATTGGGTATTCTACAGTCAGGTATATATTTCTCCAAGCCTTCATTATATTCTGTCTTTACTTCATAGTTGTTTGTATATTAGCCTTTAGACTTATTAGAGAGCCACACGTGCTTGCTTGGAGGCAAACAGCCTTTCTCTCTGATCTAATTACTTAGAGATACAACGTGGTCAGATAAATATATTGGTAAAATCTATCTAGTCCCACAATGATTGTGGTAGCATGAGAGAAAATATTTATACCAACTAACATAGAATACATGGTAAGATATACTGCCACATTTCAAACTGTTTTTCCCCTTACCTACAAAGTAGCCTGCAGGAAGTAACTCCAGGCAAGATGCAGAGGCTCTGGGCAACAGTGTACTGCAACACATACATATGAAGCTCCCAAAAACTATATGTGTGTGTGTGTGTGTGTGTTGAACATATAAATTAATTCCTGAAAATTAATTCCATATCTATTACTAAGCCAATTGTAACAGTAATTTTCAGAAATGCTTACATATAACTAGGTAAAATTATCCTTATTTTCTGTATCATACATACATATACCAGAAACTTACAAAACTGCTTGTTCATATAAAAGAATTGTAAATACAAATTCTTTTCATTTGGTATAAATTTCTGAATAATTTTAATTAAAATAGGTGAACTGAAAAAAAGAGACTGAAAAGGGTTTTAAACAAGATCTTCTATCTTCTTTCTCTTAATAGAAATCAAGAACCTATAATTGTTGACTTCTCTAAAAAAGTCAAGAATAGAGATAATCATGAGAGGACTATGATATTACAAATCAAGTAATTGCTCAGTAAGAATAATTATCGAAGAGCTGGATGGATAGTAAAGCTAAGGTTAAGGCACTTACAACCTACAGAGACTAACACCTATTTAAAAAATTGTTTTAAAATAAGCAAAGTGAACAAACAGTAAAACATAAAGCAATAGGAAACAATATCTGCTATAAGACAAGTACATGAGGGATGACTATAAAAAGAAAAGTAACCTTTTTGGTTATATTATCAAAAAAGTAATCTTGACCAAGAAAAAAATACCATGTTCTTTTGTGACAAGAACCATGATTCTCTACAATATTATCAGACCTAGTGTTTGTCAGACATATATACATTGATTGTTTATAGAAACTATTGCTGTACTTTTTCTTTCTTTACAACCAATTTTTTTCTAACATACATTTATGCCATTTGTTTAACCACAAGTAAACAGTCAACTTATTTTGTTTATAACCTCAAACCCAAAAGCTTGTTCTGAACAGAAATATGAACCAGAAAATAATTACATGGTAAATCAAACCTTCATTTGGAGGCTGGGGCACTACGCAGAGTGGTTTAAAATTTATTTGCAGCATAAATGAAAACCTAAAGATATTGGCAGAAGAGGCATCCTTTTTTTTACTTTTCTAGTTATGTTTTAATGCACATGAGAAACAGACTTTACAAATAGAAATTTCCCTCACTGTATTTAAAAGAATTTGACAGAAAAATTACCCTTAAGATAATGATTTTTTCTTGCTTTGGTTGTAAACATAGTGCTTTACTGATGCTCAGGAGTAACTCTTGGATCTGTATTCAGGAATTACTCATGGTGGTGCTTGGGGTTTCATATGGAATGACAGGGATCAAATCCTGCTCAGCCACATGCAAGGCAAGCACCCTATCTGCTGTGCTCTCTCAGAACCAAGATATTGATAGTTTTTTAATTAAAAATGTATTTGTTTAAATGTGCAAGCTTAGAATATGTCATAATGCTACTTCTCACTTATCAGATAAAAAAATGAAAGATTTTAAAAACTCTGTTAGCAAAACTACATGGAAACATACTTTAAAGCTGGAAGAGCTATGCTCATTTATGTTTTAGCAAAAACAAACAAACAAAAAAAAAAAAAAAAAAAAAACCCACTATATCCAGAAAAAGTACTTGAAGATACTCTGGCAAAATAGGAAAATAATATGCATAAATCATTCATTCCCATTTTACTATGAAAAGAAAAAAATAACCCAGCTGTCTGATTAAGAGTCTAATGAATAAACCATAATGATTCCACATAATAAAGCATTAGGCAGATGTAATTGTAATAATAAATACAAAATAACAAATTTATAATAAACTGTTCAAATGCATTTTTATCTCTAGCAGTGTCTAAAATAAATTCATATTTTACATTTTTTAAGCAAGACAGACAAATGCCAATGAAAGCAAACTCTCAGACTGCAGACAGCTGAGGTTACTAAGGCAGGGAGAGTAGATTGAAGGGAAAGTCTTACTCATAGTGATAGCTGGTACTGACATTGTGTGGTGGGTGTGATGCGGCAACATTTTACTCATTACACTTACAAACACTCCCATACTTATAAATCATGTTACCTTAATATCCATATATGTATATATTAAGGGTATATGTATATACCCTTAATATATGGATATATATGTATATGAAAATGAAATAAGATAAAGAAAATCTAATAGTAACAATGATTCTTAGGGAGCTAGGAGGTAGCTTAGAGGCTAAATCATTCACCTTGCAAATATAAGGACCCAAGTTCATTCTCTGATGACACCTACATGTGCTGGGTGTGATCCTAGAAACGCTCCGTGAACCTGGCAGCTCTCTCTGTGATCCGTGTTGCCACAAGGGAAATCTGACTACGTCACAGCTGAGTGGACCTGAGCACTGTAACTAAAAGGTACAAACTCCTGCCAACACTACAACTAAAAAGACTGATGATAACTGCAGTCCAGAGGGTAATGCTGGTGAAAGCTACAAGCAGAATGTCTGAGAAACCCACAAATAAGACTGGAAGCCCCTGAAATTACATAAACAGCCAGCAGACTCCCTGGGAGCTGCCGGCAAGAGTGTGAGCAGCACAACCTGACATGCGCACTGACGAGCTCCAGCAGCAAAACGTACAGGCACCCGCACCAACCAAGTGTGTAATAGCATCGATGGAGACAAGGGACTTCAGGAAATACAAATTTTTTAAGTTGAAAAGTAGTAAATTAAGTAATAAAACTAAGAATGTGGACCAAAGTATTCAGCTATTTAGCTTAAAAAAGAGAATATGGGGGCTAGAGAGATTGTACAGTGGTTGAGGGGCTTGCTTGTACATAACCAGTACAGATTTGATCCCTGGAACCAACTATGTTCCCCCTGAAAACCGCCAGGAGTGATTCCTGAGAACCAGAAATAAGGCCTGAGAGTTGCGGGGTGTGGCCCAAAACCAAAAACAAAATACCCCAAATTTTCACTTTATAATCCATGTGTAAGGCATACTGCTACTAATAAAACTGTATGAGAAAATTGCTGAGAAGGAAATTGGAGAACTGCATTCATAAATGTAGACATAAAATTTCTTCAACTTTATTCCCTACCAAATTCATTAGTTTGTAAAAACGAGAGTAAATTATGATGAACTGGAGTTTATCTCAGAAAGCAAGAGTGCCTTGATATTGGAAATTAATTAACAAGTTAAAGGAGAAAAAATGTGGTCATTTCAAGAAATAGCAGGAAAAAAAGCATTTGACCAAATTCAGTACTAATAAAAGATTTTTTTTAATTCCAAAAAAAATACTATGGAAAGCAATTTAACGATCTGCTTTTCTGCTCAGGAATCATTTTTAGTGCTGAAAATATACCTCAGTGGTAGAGGCCTTGCCTTGCATATGTGAGTCCCTGGGGTTCAATCCTAGCACAGCAGAAAAAAAAAGAAATCAACTTTAAACAAGCTAATTCAAAACTGAAAAAAAAGCCAGATTTATGATTGAATATAATAAAACAAACATCTCCCAAGATTGGAAATGTGGAAAGGATGGTAACTCTCTTTAGGTTTACATTTACACTTAAGATTCTTCATAGTATGCATTTACGAATCTCTGTCTCTCCCTGCTCTGTGATTCCTTCATGCATCTAATATGCTATAGGGGCCAAGTCCTGTCTGTGGAAATTTTGATCAGTTCTTAATCAGAACATCTATAATCAGTCCACGGTGTGAACTAACAAGGTTACAAGGACTGCATTTATTGCACTATTTTTCTGTTTTTAAATTATCTGCAGCAAAACCTACATTTATGTATACAGTATGATGCTAGTCGTAGATGCCTGGGATACTTTCACATGGGTATAGGATATATCTGAAAATTCATTCATACATGTTTTATTCGTGCAAATTCTAAAAGTCATTTATAAAAATATGTATTTTGTAGAAAATATGTATTATGTATTTTTGGTGATAGCAAAATGTTGCAAAACAACCTAGTACCCAACAATAGGAGAGTGGTGAAATAAATCACGAACATCCAGAAAATGGAGTACAAGATAGTTTAATGAGGAAATCGTCATTGGTAGTATATAACTATCCCCAAGGTACATTGTTAAGCGAAAGGGGAGCAAGATATCATTTTAAGTGAAAGAAAATGTCTGATAAAGATAAAATAAGATAACTATAACACAGATTGGACTCACAGACATAGGGCAGAGCTGCTACTTGCTCTCTCTTGTGCCCAGTCAATATGAGGCGCCCGGGAGGGATGGCGGGTTCTAGCCCTGGCACGCCACCCCAGCAGAGCCTCGCAACAAGCCAGATGACCCCCCCACTCCATGAGGGCCTCCATTTTCCACATCCAGACTTCCCCCTTGTCAGAACTCCACCTAGCAGACCAGCCTATCACAGCCCGGCTCATCGAGATCCACCCTGCAGCAGTCTTTGGATTTAGAGATGACTACAAGAATATGCTACCCCCAGGGCAGAACCTGGCAGGCTACCCGTGTCGTATTTGATATGCAAATACCCGTAACAATTATAGACCTCATTCCCATGACCTGATGGAATGATTTGATGCTCTTTATGTTCCTGGAGCAAACAGGTGCCCTTGGGCTCTATTTGCATGAGACAGGACATATGGAGATGTTACTGGTGCCTGCTCGAGCAAATCAATGATGTACGGGAAGAGAGTGATACAGTGATACAGTGATAACACAGATTATAGGCACATACATAGATAATAGTTATCCATTAGCTTGCATCTCTGTAAGAATATACACAAAAATAAGCAATATTATGCATTGCAGAGATCTACATGTTAGCAGAATAATCATGAAAGGGAAATTTTCGCGATAATTGCCTTCTCTTCCTTTTGAACTGTTTTAATATATAACATCAAAACCAAAATTAAAATTTCATAGAAAAATAAAGAAAACCTCAGCTATTGAAAATACAGTGTTTATACCAAACTCTACACCAAACTCATGAATTATATCTCCTGCTAGAAACAGAGCAATTTAAGCTGTATTAAATTGAAGATCTAGAAAAGGATTTTGTGCCAAGACTGAGCAATGTCATGAGAAGGAGAATGATGTGCTGGATTCATGACACTGTGGTGGCAATCCTTAGAACAAAATAGTTTGAAGTCTCTTAATTGAAATGGGTATTTAGAATTCCTCTAGAATCCTCAACTTTCCTTCTATTGCCACAACAATCCTAACCCCTAGCTCATAATACTATATAAATACAGCAGCCTCCCGCTCCACCCCAACCTGACGTCATTTGTTCTGACATTTTAAAATTCACTACAGGCAGAGATATCAAAAATCAAGGCAGGCTTTAGGAGGAGATAGATATAAGATGGGAGGAGAGGGAGAGAAAAGCGAGAGCTGGTTTTATGATCAAATCTGGACATCTAACCACCAAATTTTAATTTTACATGGGGAAAATTCATTTATTTTTCCATACACAACCAGCATTTATAATAAAATACTTTGCTTGCTATTGATGGCTTTTTCTTTTTTTAGATTTCACATCAAAAAGAAAAAGCAATAAATGTAAAATAAAGAAGACAATATCAGCCTAAAAAAAAAGACTGCACAGCAAAGGAATCCATCAACTCCACAGAAGGGGAGACTATTGAATGAAGGATGATATTTCTAAATCACACATCCACTAAGAAGTTAATAGTCAAACTATATAAGGAATTAAATGCAAGGTGGAAAATAGAGTTTTCTCATCATAAAAGAAGATCACTTGATCACACGATATCTCGTTATTCATCGATTTGCTCTAGCGGGAACCAGTAACATTTCCACTTGACCCTATCACATGCCAGTGTAGCCCAATGGCATCTGGTTACCTCAGGAATACAAAGACCCTCAAACTGTTCATTCAGGGTCTTGATGAAGAAGTCCGACCATCTTGTAGGTGGGTGGCCACGTGATCTTTTGACATCCCGTGGGATCCAGTCAGTAATGGCTCTAGTCCAGCGGTTGTCTCCAAATCATATTACATGTCCAGCCCATCTGATTTTCGATGCCTTGGCAAATGAGACAGTGTCCCTGACTCTGGAACAGCAATGGAGGTCGGAACTCCGAATTCCTTCTTTTACTTGACTGAGGCGTGATATTCCAAGCATAGCTCTTTTTATTCCTCTTTGGGAGACCCGAATAGCATTCTCATCCTGCTTTCGTAGGGCCCAGGTCTCTGAGGCATACATTAATGCAGGGAGAATGGTGGAGTTGAAGAGACGTGCCCGGAGCAGGAGGTTCTTTGTCTTTTTAGCTATTTCTTTGATGCTTTTGAAGGCAATCCATGCTGCTCTCTTCCTCCTCTGCAGCTCAGGTTTTAGGTCATTCATCATATTGACTTCTCGAACTAGGTAAATATAACTGCTGCATTCAGAGATGTTTGTTCCATTGAGAGTGAATGGGGCCTCTGGAACTAGTTCATTCTTTTTTTTTTTTTTTTTTTTGGAGGTTCTTTGTCCTTTTAGCTATTTTTTTTTTTTTTTTTTAATTAATTTTTTTATTTTTACAATTACAAAGATATACAATTAAAAAAGTTCATATTTGGGTTTTGGTCGTACAGTGTAGCAGCACCCATCCCGCCACCAGTGCCCATCTCCCACCACCAACGTCCCCGGTTCCCTCCCCCTCCCCCCAGCCCTCCTCCATGGCAGGTTCTTTATTTCTTTCCATTTCTCTATCTTTCTCTTTTCCTTCCTCTCCAGACTATGGATTACAAAACATACATTAAAGGGTTGTCATGTGTATCCTTTTGCCTCCTATTTAATGCTCAGTTCTAGGTTGGCATTAGTACCCTCACAATTGTTAGCACACTTGGAACTAGTTCATTCTTCATAAACATGGTTTTCTTTTAGATTCAGCTGTAGACCTACCTTTCCACATTCTCGGTTAAAGTCAGCCAGCATTTGTGCTGCTTGGCTAATGTTTGGTGTTATTAGAACGATGTCATCAGCGAGGCGGAGGTGGTGTAGTTGCCAACCATCTATCTTCACTCCCATTTCTTCCCATTCTAATTGTTGCATGATGTTCTCGAGGGTGGCGCTGAAGAGTTTTGGTGAAATGGTATCACCCTGTCGAACCCCTCTTTTCACATTAATGATCACTTGTTGTAGAATGGTGAGATCCTGGTGGTGAATCCGTAATACAGCTCACGAAGGATCTTTATGTATTGGATTTGAACACCCTGTTTGGCTAGGGCTTCTATGACTGCTTCAGTCTCCACAGACTCAAAGGCTTTCTTTAAATCAATGAACGTGAGACAGAGTGGCATCCTGAACTCCCTACAAACTTTAGTGAGCTTGGTTACTGTGTGGATATGGTCGATTGTGCTGAAACCTTTTTGGAAGCCAGCCTGCTCGCTGCCTTCATCCAATGTTCTGCCAATCTTGTTTAGGATGACTCCAGTGAACAGCCTGCAGATGACAGACAACAGGCAGGTGGGGCGATAGTTGCCAATGTCGTGGATGTCTCCCTTCTTGGACAGTAGAACTGTCCTCCTGTTTTTCCATTGTGATGGCACCTTGCATTCAGGCAGGTAGTGTGTGAAGAGTCGAGCCAGTGTATTGATGAGTACTGATGGCAGATTCTTCAGGTGTTCGGGTCTGACTTTGTCTGGGCCTGGTACTGTTTTCTTTACTGATGAAATGGCATGTCGGATTTCAGAAGGGAGAACGTTGAGAACGACATATCCATACTGCGAAATTTGGTATGTGGGCAGGTGGACATGGCTATCAAAGAGATCTGAGTAGAAGTCATGGATAATCTTCTCCATTGCCTTTCTGGAAGATGTGATAGATCCATCAGGGCGTCGGAGGGCAGTTATCTTGGTCTTATAGTTGGCGAAGGACAGGCGGGCGGTGCAAATGCTTTTCCCGGCTTCTGCTGCATCTTACAGTATCTCTGCCCTTCTCTCTTTGAGGTCTTTCTTTATCGCTTCTCTGCACTGCTTTGCAAGCTTGGATGTTAGCATTTGGTCTCCTGAGGCTTGCGCCTTGCCACGTTGGCGAATGAGCTCGAGAGTTTTTGAAGACAGGGGTCCTTTTGTGGTTTTTTTTTCTCTTGGCATTCTTCGCACAATCATGGAGGTGTTGAACCAGTTGGTTGTATTCTTCATCAATGTCATCAATGACGGTATATTCCCATGTTGCCGCAGTGGTGCCAAAGAGTTCCCAGTTGTTGGTCGTTCTGGGAGTTCTCTTCTTAAACAAAAAAAAATGATAGAATGACAAAACAAACCAGCAGTCTCACTTCCTGGCACATATCCCAAGAAAAGAAAATCACTATCTCAAAAGGGGTATTTATACTGGATATATCTATATGATGTTACTCACAATAACCAAGAAACAGAAACAACAGAATTTCTGTCAATAGATAAAAAAAATGTAAAATAAGGGGAGACTTCTGTGGGGAGGACAGTAATAACAGAAGTTCCTTCTTTCATTGCCAAGAGGATCAGCTAATTAAACAAAAGGACAAATCCTGAAAGAGTTCTACAGCTCAGGAGCTCCAGGTGAAATGCAAACACCGCTCTGACTGGAGAGTCCAAACAAACTGCAATTAAAAGAAGATGAAAATCCTGCTTTATTGGTTAGGTGAATAAAGGGGGCACAAGGAAGCTACTGGACAAAACAAATACTTGGGCAACCAGCATTTGGTCTTGGGAAGAAAGAACAGCCCTAGCAATGAGGGCAAACCAGTATTTCCTCCAGATAAAGCCCCTCCAGAGGAGCTAAAGTGCTCCATCCAGCACAGACAATGGAAATAATACTATAGACAACAGTGTCCCTCCTGCACCTTAGAATAAGGCACAGTCAGCAGGCACAAGGCTAAGTTTCAGGTTTGGGTTTCAAGGGAGGAAATGGTGGGAGCCCAGAAACACAAACCAGGTTGCCCCCTCACCTCACGGTCTCAGTAGTGGTTGGCACACCCCGCTCCTTCTGAAATCTGCTGGTGTCAGCAACTGCAGATACCAAACTCTAGTTTTTAATGGGAGCTGATAAAATACAAAAAGTTAAGTATGGAAACAAAGCAAATAAAGCGCCACCCGCTGGAAAAATATAAAAGTAGTGCAGCTACTTAAGACACCAATTTAAACAGCTTTATAAAAAATCAATAAATACAGGCGCCAAAGGCATACATAATACAGCGAAGTAAGGCTCCTGCCTTGCACCTGTTGGGGTCTGAGAATCTTATCCCCTTTGAGAGACAGAATTACACAAGAATGCAATTAACAAAGCAGGGTTTATTGGGCTGGCTAGCCAGGGCCAAGCTCCCACATGGACCCGCAGGTCCAATTAGGCAAATAAGACCCCCGAGCCTCCTTAAGGGGGATCTTATATAGGCTCTTACTGGCCATTGCAGCAGAGCTCACGCAGTACTATAGCCAATGAGTTTGTAAACCCACATAAATCTCCAGCCTATTCATTCAAAGGTACATCACTTCTTAGCCTATAGGTTCAGAGGTCAGCCTTAGGGTGTGAGGTCACATGAGCAAGCAGGCAGGGCACGTCTCGCACATATACCGGATCATCTCCCTTGATCTGCCCACATCCTTAGGCTCATCCTGTTATCTTATCCTGGGTGAAGGGCATCAGCACCTGGGGTGAAGGGGCATATTGTGCTGGCTTTACTGATCTCAGTTAGGGGAATCTGTTCTTCTTACACCCAACCAGCCTGGTTTCAATCTCTAGCATCCTGTATGGTCTCTTGGCCCCCACCGAGTGATCCCAGGTGCAGAGTCAGTAGTAAGCTCTGAGCATCACTGAGTGTGGCCCCAAAACAAACAAATAAATAAAATAAATGCAGTGAAATTAATTTTAATCAATATTTTAGTTACCAGGTGTGATGTTAATTTGTTGTTGTTTTGTTTTTATTTTTTTGTAGTGGCAAGTATGGCAGTCAGGTGCTCATTTATAATGGACATATGTCCTACTGCTAAGCTCCAGCCTACATACAACAGGGAAATTAAAGTAGTAAAATTATCATTGGAAAACTTATAACATAACAACTAGGGACTTCAAGGGACTGTGACCTCACAAAGAGAGAGAGAGAGAGAGCACATCTCCAGAATTCAAAACAAGGTTGTGGAAATTTTCATGAACCACTTTACCTTTACCAGAAAAATACATACTTCCAGTCAAAGCAAGAGACAAAAATGGACATTATAAAATGATAAAGTAGTTGATATACAAGCAAAATAGTAATTAGTTTATATGCACCCAGCATAGTAGTTCTGAGATATATAAAGCAAGCATTAAAATGTATAAAGGGAGAAATTAACAGCAGCACAAAATAATAGATTTTAAGCTGCCTCTCACAGCAATGGCTGGATCATCCAGAGAGAAAATCTCCAAGGAATTAAAGGTTGTAAATGATGGACTAACACAAATACTCGGGAGGCGGGGGGCTTGGGGGAGGGGGACAAAACTAGAGGTCTCATGATCCCCTTATTCAAGTTATCCTATAAAATGTAATAATTAAAACATAAGAGGAGGGAGGAGAGAGAGAGAGAGAGAGAGAGAGAGAGAGAGAGAGAAGAGGCAAAATGACTGCCATAGAGGCAGTCTGGGGGAGAGGGGAGGGAATCAGGGGACATTGGTGGTGAGAAATAGGCACTGCTGGAGGTACAGGTGCCAGACAACTGTATGACTGAAACCCAAATGTGAACATCTTTGTAATTGTATATCTCATGGTGGAATAATAAAAAAAATTAATTAATTTCTTGATCAATTGGTTAATTAATTAAACATTCTAGTGTCCTGGACCGAGTAGCACCACATTACTAGTGCTAGATAGCAGGTACAAGTATCATAGAGGAGTGACCCATGACCCCAGAACAGCTGAGAACGCTACCCAAAACCAAATTTTAAAAAGTGTAAATATGCTGGCATGGATGTAAGGGAGAAAGCAACTCCTCATCCATTGTTGGTTGGAATGTCAACTGGTACAGCCTTCTTGGAAAACAATATGTATATTCCTCCAAAGACTAGAAAGATAGAATACACCCTGGGAAGTCCAAAACACACAGCAGAAGCACAATTTGCTCTTTTATTTTCATAGCAGCACTATTCACAATAGCCAAAATCTGGGAAACAACCAGTGTGCCTGAGATCTGACTGGATAAAGAAACTTTTTTTCACATCTAGACAATCGAATACTATGCAGCTGTTAGGAAAAGTGAAGTTATGAAATTTGCCTATAAATAGATAGACATGGAGAGGATCATGTTGAGTGAAATTAGCCAGAAGGAAAAGACAGATATAGAATGACTGCATTTATTTGCATGACATAAATATATATATACATATATACATATATATTATGATACCATTATACAAGGTGAGGCAAAACATGAATCAGGAGGTCTTGTCAATAGGTGGAATCTACCACAAATGTGTAGGAGTCAGAGGCTAGGTAAGACAGAGAAGGGAACAGTGTACTAATAATCATCAAAAATGATAATACCAGCCTAGAACTGAGCACTGAATATAGGTGAAAAGATACACATGATAACCTCTAAATGTATGTATTGCAATCCACAATGTGTAAGAGAAGGAAGAGAAAGAGAGCAAGAAATAAAGAACCTGCCATAGAGGTAGGCTGGGGGAGGAGGGAGGGAATTGGGGACACTGGTGGTGGGAAATGGACACTGGTGTAAGGATGGGTGCTGGAACACTCTGTGACCTAAACCCAAACATGAACAACTTTGTAATTGTATATCTCACGGTAGTATAATAAAATATTTTTTTAAAAAGTGCAAATAAAACATGGATTTGAAATTAAAATAGACATATAGTTCAACTGAGCAGGACTGATTGTGAGCCTAGAAATATAACCATAGATATTTGAACAACTAATTTACAATGGAGGAACAAAGAGTTTGCAACAGAACAAAGAAACTCCTTTCAAAAAATAGTATTTATATTTAGCTTGAACAGGAGAGTCTCTTCAATACATGTTGTTGACAAACAAATGATAAAGGTAGTTGAAAGCTACCTACCACCACATACAAAACCTATTTCCAAATATTTTGAAGACTGTATGTAAGAAGTCTTAACGCCATTTTCCACATCCGGACTTCCCTCTCTTCACAACTCCACCCAGCAGACCAGACTATCACAGGCCGGATCATCGACACCCACCCTACAGCAATTTTTTTTCAATCAGGCCTAGGTATGCTGAACCAGAGACTCTCAGACATGGGGCAGAGTTGCAACTTGTTCTCCCTGTGCCCAGCCGCTCATGAGGCGCCCGGGAGTCATGGCGGGTTCTAGCCCTGGCCTGCCACCCCAGCAGAGACTCACAACAGGCCAGATGACCCCCTACTCCATGGGGCCTGCCATTTTCCACATTCGAACTTTCCTCTCATCACAGCTCCACCCAGAAGACCAGACTATCACAGCCCAGATCATCGACACCTCACCCTGCAGCAGTTTTTTTTTTCAATCCGGCCCAGGTTTGCTGAACCAGAGACTTTCAGACATTAGGCAGAGCTGCTACTTGCTCTCCCTGTGCCCAGCCACTCTCATGAGGCACCCGGGAGGCATGGCGGGTTCTAGCCCTGGCCTGCCACCCCAGCAGAGACTCACAACAAGCCAGACGACCCCCTACTCCATGGGGCCACCTTTTTCCACATCTCGACTTCCCTCTCATCACAACTCCACCCAGCAGACCAGACTATCTCAGCCCAGATCATCAACACCCACCCTGGAGCAGTTTTTTTTTCAATCCAGCCCAGGTTTGCTAAACCAGAGACTCTCAGACACGAGGGCAGAGCTGCTACTTGCTCTCCCTGTGCCCAGCCGCTCATGAGGTGCCCGGGAGGCATGGCGGGTTCTAGCCCTGGCCTGCCACCCCAGCAGAGCCTCACAACAAGCCAGACAATCCCCTCTACTCTATGGGGGCTGCCATTTTCCACATTCGGACTTCTCTCTTGTCACAACTCTACCCAGCAGACCAGACTATCACAGCCCGGATCATCGACAACCACCTTGCAGCAATTTTTTTTTCAATCCGGCCTAGGTATGCTTAACCAGAGACTCTCAGACATGGGGCAGAGCTGCAACTTGCTCTCCCTGTGCCCAGTCGCTCATGAGGCGCCGGGAGTCATGGCGGGTTCTAGCCCTGGCCTGCCATCCCAGCAGAGCCTCACAACAAGCCAGATGACCCCCTACTCCATGGGGCCCGCCATTTTCCACATCTGGACTTTCGCTCTCATTACAACCCCACCCAGCAGACCAGACTATCACAGCCCAGGTCATCGACACCCACCCTGCAGCAGTTTTTTTTTTCCAATCCGGCCCAGGTATGCTGAACCAGAGACTCTCAGACATGAGGCAGAGCTGCTACTTGCTCCTCCCTGTGCCCAGCTGCTCCGTGAGGCACCTGGGAGGCATGGCGGGTTCTAGCCCTGGCCTGCCACCCCAGCAGAGCCTCACAACAAGCCAGATGACTCCCCTTACTCCATGGGGGCCACCATTTTCTCACATCCGAACTTCCCTCTCATCACAACTCCACCCAGCAGACCAGATTATCACGGCCCAGGTCATCGACACCCACCCTGCAGCAGTTTTTTTTTTCTCAATCCGGCCCAGGTATGCTGAACCAGAGACTCTCAGACATGGGGCAGAGCTGCTACTTCTCTCTCCCTGTGCCCAGCCACTCATGAGGCGCCTGGGAGGCATGGCGGGTTCTAGCCCTGGCCTGCCACCCCAGCAGTGCCTCACAACAAGCCAGGTGATCCCCTCTACTCTACGGGGCCCGCCTTTTTCCACATCCGGACTTCTCTCTCATCACAACTCCACCCAGCAGACCAGACTATCACAGCCCAGGTCATCGACACCCACCCTGCAGCAGTTTTTTTTTTTTCAATCCGGCCCAGGTATGTTGAACCAGAGACTCTCAGACTGGGGCAGAGCTGCTACTTGCTCTCCCTGTGCCCAGCTGCTCATGAGGCACCTGGGAGGCATGGCGGGTTCTAGCCCTGGCCTGCCACCCCAGCAGAGCCTCACAACAAGCCAGATGACTCCCCTACCCATGGGGGCCACCTTTTCCACATCCGAACTTCCCTCTCATCACAACTCCACCCAGCAGACCAGATTATCACGGCCCAGGTCATCCGACACCCACCCTGCAGCAGTTTTTTTTCAATCCGGCCCAGGTATGCTGAACCAGAGACTCTCAGACATGAGGCAGAGCTGCTACTTACTCTCCCTGTGCCCAGCCACTCATGAGGTGCCCTGGGAGGCATGGCGGGTTCTAGCCCTGGCCTGCCACCCCAGCAGTGCCTCACAACAAGCCAGGTGATCCTCTCTACTCCATGGGGGCCGCCTTTTCCACATCCGGACTTCCCTCTCATCACAACTCCACCCAGCAGACCAGACTATCACAGCCCGGATCATCGACACCCACCCTGCAGCAGTGTTTTTTTTTTTTCAATCCGCCCAGGTTTGCTGAACCAGAGACTCTCAGACATGGGGCAGAGCTGCTACTTGCTCTCCCTGTGCCCACCGCTCATGAGGCGCCCGGGAGGCATGGCGGGTTCTAGCCCTGGCCTGCCACCCCAGCAGAGACTCACAACAAGCCAGATGACCCCTACTCCATGGGGGCTGCCTTTTTCCACATCCAGACTTCCCTCTCATCACAACTCCACCCAGCAGACCAGACTATCACAGCCCAGATCATTGACACCCACCCTGCAGCAGTTTTTTTTTTCAATCCGGCCCAGGTTTGCTGAACCAGAGACTCTCAGACATGGGGCAGAGCTGCTACTTGCTCTCTCTGTGCCCAGCCACTCATGAGGCGCTCGGGAGGCATGGCGGTTTCTAGCCCTGGCCTGCCACCCCAGCAGAGACTCACAACAAGCCAGACGACCCCCTACTCCATGGGGCCGCCTTTTTCCACATCCGGACTTCCCTCTTGTCACAACTCCACCCAGAAGACCAGACTATATGCTCGGGCGCTGGTTCATCAATAAATGCTTTATTTAGAGGCGACTACAAGAGTATGCCACCCGCACGGCAAGCCTGGCAAGCTGCTCGTGTCGTATTTGATATGCCAAATACCAGTAACATTTATATTAGGCCATTTCCATGACCTAATATAATGGTTTGAGGCTCTTTATGTTCCTAGAGCAAGTGGATGCCTTTGAGTTCTACTAGCATGAGACAGGACATAAGGAGATATTACTGGTGCCTGCTCTAGCAAATAGATGATGAACGGGAAGATAGTGATGTGATTAAGAATCAAACCATGCAACAGAAGAAAATGTAGGCAATACACTCCTTGATAACAGTCTTACGATGTGTTTTGACATTCCACTTCCCTAGCAAGGGAAGCAAAACAAGAAAAATGAAGCGCAACAACATTAAAATGAAAACTTTTTTCAGAACTTTGGAATAAATACATCAAAACTAAACGTCCTAAAGAATGGGGCTAGATATGTATACATCTAAATATCTAGGTGTATGACAGAATATTAATACCCAACATGTGCAAATAAATCATAAAACTAAACAACAACATCAAGTGACCTAATTTTAAAAATAGCCAGAGTTCTAAATAGGGACTTTTGCAAAAAGAAGACATCTGGATGGCCAAAGGCATAAGACATATGTTCATATTCCTTATCATTAGGCAAATGCAAATCAAAGTCACAATAATGTATCACCCCAAGTCTATGATATATCCTAGTATTTAAGAGATAATAAGAAGCAGTAAAGACTATGTGGAGAGAATGCTATCTCTATATACCATTGGAAGGAATATAAGTTTGTATGGTCATTAGGGAAAGCACAATGGAGACTCTTTAAACATTAAAAATAGAAATTCCATGTGGTAAATTATTCAATTTCTGATTACATATCAGAAATGCAAAAGCATCAGTTTTGAATAACTGTATGTTTTCTAATTTTATTGTAGCATTATTTAAAATAAGCCAAGAACTGAAAATAGCCATTGTCTATCAGTTGATGAATGGATAACACACATACACACACACACACAAACACACACACAAACACACACATTATTGTACAACTCAGAAATGAAATCCTTTTATTTGCAACAGCTTGGGTGGGCCTAAAAAATATGATGCTTAATGAAATTGGTCAGAAGACAAACACTGCATGATTTAACTCATTCATGCTACATAAACAGACAAGCTAAATATAATTACATTTTTTTTTAGAATTCATGGTTACAGGAAGGTAAAAAAACATACCACAGGGTTTGTTCTTAGGAAGGTGGTAGCTAATTAAACTTTCTGGGAAGGGGGAAGTTAGTTCAGGGGACTGGCAGTGGGATGTTGTGGGGGAAATAAATAATGATGAATAAAATAAACATTTTATTTCCACTGACATGCACATAAAACCTATATAATGTTATAATGAAATGACACTTTAAAAAAGAATGTATGGGGGATCAGAGTGATAGCACATTGGGTAGGGCATTTGCCTTGCACATAGCTGGCCCAGATTCAATCCTCGGCATCCCGAGCACAGCCAGGAGCAACCACTGAGCATTGTTGGGTGCGACCAAAATGCAAAATATTTAAAAAATAGAAAAAATAATTTTTAAAACATATAAAATAATATTTAGCCTCAGCAAAGAAGAAAATCTTGCTACTTAAATAAATCTGGAGGGTATTATAATAAGTGACATAAATCAGACAAAGAAAAATAGGACATTGGAGCAACAGGCATGGCATTTGCCCTGCATGTGGCCAACCTGGGTTTGATCCTGGCATCCCTTATGGTCCCCCATGCAGTGCCAGGAGTAACCCCCTGAGCATCGCTGAGTGTGACCAAAAAATCAAAAAAAAAAAGAAAGAAAAAGAAAATTAGGACATAATATTACTTAAATGTAACAGTTTTCAGGGAAAATAAGAAATATAATGGTGATTTTCAGGGTCTGGAGGTAGAGAGTGGAAAGAAGTTGGTAAAAGAGAAATAGAAGAGTATAAACTTTTCATTGTAAGAGAATAACTTTTGTAGCTATAATGTAAAAAGCATGATAACTACAGTTGATAATTATTGTACTATATAATTTAATTTTGATGAGAAAGCATATCTAAGTACCTTCTTATAAAGGTAACTGTGATGAATATGGTTATTAAGTGTCAAAGTGCCTCATTGTGTACACATATATCAAATTTCACATTACACTCTTTAAAAAATATTAAAGTTTATTTTCACATCTGATAGCTAGGGAGAAAGCACATTGGGAAGTAACTTTTTTTCTGTGGCAGAGTGGGGGTGGAGGCTTTGTTGGGCCACACCTGGCAGTGCTCAGGGATTACTTCTGGCTCTGCACTTAGAAATTACTCCTGGCCGTGCACAGGGCACCATATAGGATGATAATGCCAGTGTTTCTATAAGTCAAACCCAGGTCTGCTGCATGCAAGGCAAGCACCCTGCCCACTCTGTCATAGGGCTCTGTACCCTGAGAGGCAACTTTTTAAAAAGTTTTTAATTTTATTATACCACCGTAAGATTTACAATTACAAAGCTATTCATGATTAGGTTTCAGTCATACAGTGCTGCAGCACCCATGTCTCCACCAGTGCACATTTCCCACCACCAATGTCCCCTGATTCCCTCCCCCTCCCCCCAGCCTGCCTCTATGGCAATCACTTTGACTCTTCTCTCTCTCTCTCTCTCTCTCTCTTTCTCTCTCTCTCTCTCTCTCTCTCTCTCACACACACACATTATGGCTTGCAATACATACATTTAGAGGTTATCATGTGTATCCCTTTGAGAAAAAAAACTTTTTTTTTTTTTTTGCTTTTTGGGTCACACCGGCAATGCTCAGGGGTTTCTCCTGGCTCTGCACTCAGGAATCACTCCTGGCGGTGCTCAGGGGACCATATGGGATGCTGGGGATCGAACACAGGCTGGCACAAGCCGGCCGAGTGCAAGGTAAATGCCCTACCGCTGGACTGTCACTCCGACCCTGAGAAGCAACTTTTTATACTTACTATAGATATAAAATATTTGAAGATTCTTTCAGCAACTAAAAATAAAAACTAATATTTATAGCAACTTAGTCAAAATCTTCTGCCCCTCGAGGTGTTGCAGAATGGCTGTGGTGTCCGGCTACCTCAGCAGGTGGCAGATAGGAGACAGTCTTGTCTACACCCAGGGCTCTGCCCCGTAGGCCCTGGATGGTTGATGGTCTGACATAGAAAAAGACTGAACTCCCTGGCATGAACCCAGAGCCACAGCAGTGCCTGGCAAGCTACCTCTGGTGTATTCAATATGCCAAAAACAGTAACAATAATGGACTTTTGTCATTCATTCCCAATGAATGGAGACATTACTGGTGCCCGCTCGAGCAAATTGATGAACAATGGGAAGACAAGTGATACAAGTGAAGTGAAGTCAGAATATATTTTTTTCTTATAATCCTTACACTGAATTAATTTGTGCATTGATATTGCTGGGTAGTTTATGGAGATTGTCTGAGAGACAAAAGTTATGTTAAGACAGGTCTGAAGGCACAGTAGACAACTATAAAGAATTTCAAGTTGGCAACTTTAAGTAACTTTTCCACATATATCACTAACGGGAAAAAAAAAACATGTGAGACAGATGGTACCACTTCGCTATTTATAGTTTGTGTTGAAACTTGTTGAAGAGCAGTTTTGATCACGATGAAAGAATCTTGTCACCTCTAACTGAAACATACCACAGGGTTTTTCTTAGAAGGTGTTAGAAAGGCAGTTGATAATTAAAATCAATGCCTCTTTTCTCTCAGACAAAAATTTAAAGATCAACAATGGGGTCCTGGATGAAGGCAAATCTACACAGAAATACAAAGACAAAACTGAGAGACATGTTCCTGAATAAGCAGGGATTCCCTGGCTCAGTGACACGTGAAACATAGATGGACTGATGAACTGACAAGTGGACATGCGGACAGACAGGTGGATCAATAATGATGATAGTGGTGGTGGTAGTGTTTGGTGGGATAGATCCATGGATTGGTGGATAGATAAATAGATGGCTAGAGAAGGATACATATTTTACTTAAATGTCTCTTGTTTCCTTGAATGAATTGTGGAGGACATTAGAACTATTCAATTTTTTTTGTCTAGCCCTTTAAGGCACTATATGGAAATGTACAACTTTACTCCTTTGAATTTGGGTAAGATACAGTGACTGATTTTGAATAGAAGTGCTACATGATACCTCTAGACTAATAGACATGAATGACAGTACCAGATCCCCCCAAATAAAAATGTTTTTCCTTTTGTTATACTAAACAACAGCAAATGATTGAGTGACTTCTCTTGCAGCTCTGGTCTTTAAATGACTTCTATAAACAAAAACATATTATCAACATGTTAGACTTGTAAGAGCAAAAAAATAATACTGCATCATTCTAAACTTCTGGTATTTTTCAAGTCATTTACTACGAAAATACCTTCAGCCTATCCTGACTGATATATCAATATACTATCAACTGCAGTCAGTGACTTATTCAAGGAAATGGAAATAGCAAAAGGTCTGTTCTCAGACAAAGCATTTCTTTGTCTATAAAAAGTCAGACAAAGATACCAATAACAACAGCAGCAACAAAAACCAAAGAGGGTCTCCCAGGGGCAAACAACTATAAGAAAAACTGTCTTCATTCAGGTTGCCAAAATAATGGAGAAACTAAACTAATTTGAGCAAAGAGAACCATAATACTGTTTTTATCCTCAATAGTACAGGAAATTCCAAAGTAAGATTAAAAATGATATGAGGGAAAAATGTAAGAAAAGCCGAGAATCCATTCAGAAAGTTGATCAAAACTTCCATGGGAAAGGAAGTAGAATAGTCAATTAGAATAAAATGCTCATAATTATTTTTTGAAATGAAAATACAAGCTTCCATGTAAAAAGCCTATGGAATCTTATGTGTAAATATTGAAAATTTATCAAGTTCTATCACACTGAAATTTCCAAATACGGAGAACCTGAGAATATCATGGAAGGAAGGAAGGAAGGAAGGAGGAAGGGGAAGGAAGGAAGGAAGGAAGGAAGGAAGGAAGGAAGGAAGGAAGGAAGGAAGGAAGGAAGGAAGGAAGGAAGGAAGGAAGGAAGGAAGGAAGGAAGGAAGGAAGGAAGGAAGGAAGGAAGAAGGAAGGTAGGAAGGCAGGAGGAAGGTAGGAAGGCAGGAAGGCAGGAAGGAAGGAAGGAAGGAAGGCAGGAAGGAAGGAAGAAGGAAGGAAGGAAGGAAGGAAGGAAGGAAGGAAGGAAGGAAGGAAGGAAGGAAGGAAGGAAGGAAGGAAGGAAGGAAGGTAGGAAGGCAGGAGGAAGGTAGGAAGGCAGGAGGCAGGAAGACGGAAGCAGGAAGGCAGGAAGGCAGGAAGAAAGGAAGGAAGGAAGGAAGGACGGAAGGAAGGAAGGAAGGAAGGAAGGAAGGAAGGAAGGAAGGAAGGAAGGAAGGAAGGAAGGAAGGAAGGAAGGAAGGAAGGAAGGAAGGAAGGAAGGAAGGAAGGAAGGAAGGAAGGAAGGAAGGAAGGAAGGAAGGAAGGAAGGAAGGAAGGAAGGAAGGAAGGAAGGAAGGAAGGAAGGAAGGAAGGAAGAAGGAAGGTAGGAAGGCAGGAGGAAGGTAGGAAGGCAGGAAGGCAGGAAGGAAGGAAGGAAGGAAGGCAGGAAGGAAGGAGAAGGAAGGAAGGAAGGAAGGAAGGAAGGAAGGAAGGAAGGAAGGAAGGAAGGAAGGAAGGAAGGAAGGAAGGAAGGGAAGGAGGAAGGAGGAAGACAGGAAGAAGGAAGGCAGGAGAAGGAAGGAAGGAAGGAGGAGGAAGGAGGAGGGGAGGAAGGGGAAGGGGAAGGAAGGAAGGAAGGAAGGAGGAAAGAAGGAAGGAAGGAAGGAAGGTAGGAAGGAAGGAAGGAAGGGGAAGGAAGGAAAGGAAGGAGGAAGGAAGGAAGGAAGGGGAAGGAAGGAAGGAAGGAAGGGAAGGAAGGAAGGAAGGAGGAGGAAGGCGAAGGCAGGAAGGCGAGGAGAGGAGGAGGAAGGGGAAGGGGGAGGAGGAAGGAAGGAGGAGGGGGGGGGAGGGGGGGGGGGGGGGGGGGGGGGGGGGGGGGGGGGGGGGGGGGGGGGGGGGGGGGGGGGGGGGGGGGGGGGGGGGGGGGGGGGGGGGGGGGGAGGGGGGGAGGGAAGGAGGAAGAAAGAAAGGAAACAAGGATAAGGAAGGAAAGGATAGAGAGAGGAATGAAAGAAGGAAGGGAGGGAGAGGGAAGAAGGGAGGAACTGCTGACAACTCAAAAATCAGAATGCATTTTTTGTTAAAATGGAGTTAAATTTTGTGTAAAATAGACCCCTAAAAAGCTTGAATACATTGGTTTATGTCTCTGTTAAAAGTGAGTATTTCTAATTAGCAGGAAGTTGCCATATTTAGTATTCAGGAACCAAATCTTTCCTTCTTTCTTTCTTTCTTTCTATCTTTCTTTCTTTCTTTCTTTTCTTCTTTTCTTTCTTTCTTTCTTTTCTTTCTTTTCTTTCTTTCTTTCTTTCTTCTCTTTCTTTCTTTCTTTCTTTTTTTTGCTTTTTGGGTCACACCGGCGGTGCTTAGGAGCTACTCCTGGCTCAGCACTCAGGAATCACTCCTGGGTGCTCAGGGGACCATATGGGATGCCATGTGCAAGGCAAATGTCCTACCCACTGTGCTATCGCTCTGGCCCTAGGTTTTCTTACTCTCTCTCATCTACATCAAGCTGGCAAAATAAGAGAGCATGTTATGAAGAATTACCTCTTTTCTCAATGATTTTAACCAGAAAAAAAACTCAATATCTGTATTATTACTCTATCAATATAAAATAATTAAATCTACAAGAAAAAATGGGAAGTGTCTAGCACCTGTGAGAAAAGGAAACTGAAGAGGATTTGTAATGAAATGCTCACAGTATAGAGTGTCTGAAAGCCCATGGAGGTCTCTTGACAGTAAAGAAGCCTATTCCTCCAGGATCTAAGGAAATATTTATTCAGGTGTGTTGCAATTGAAAAAGAGCTTTAAATGATTAAAAAAAATTAAGTTCTTACCTGGAACTGAGTCATTATTTTCTAAAGTGATCATAAAAGTCTGCCTTCCTATGTGCTGGCATTCAGGCATCTGTTGAATAATACCAGTTTGATCTGTAGTGGGCAAGGTTTTTGGCAATACTTGTCCTGCTTGGAAAATGTTTGAGGAAGCTTTATCTGTGGGTGGAGGGGAAACACAACTCATGTGATTCTTGTTCTTTACCATCTTTTTATTTTCCTCAGAAGCAGAGATATCTGTAAAAGTGATTTCATCCTAAGATAACTGTGAATTATTGCTTCTGATTTTAATATGAAAAACATTTCCAATCAATATTTCCAACCCAAACATATTCAAATCAGTATTCCAACCCAATATTCCAATTCATTATCAATCAATAAATTGGTACTATGAAACACAATCAACTATATTTGATAAAAGAATAATGATATGTTCATATTTATAAAGTATAAAAAGATGTTTCTTTCCCTCAACTTTCTTTGGCTATTCACTAAAGTATATTTTTATAGAAATATAAAGTAGATTTTATAAAATATTCTATAGAAACTATACTTTCTAGACGATATACCCCCCAAAAAGTAGGGCAATACAGAGAATTAGTAATTCATCCCATCAGGTAAAAAGTTCCCAGAGTTTGGGAAGATGGCTCCAATGCTAGAGTGCATGTTCAGTATGTGCCAGGCACTGAGTTTGGTCTACAGCACCATAAGCCGCTAAGAAGTGTCAGATGTGGCCAGTCCCTGCCTGACACCACTGTGACTGAGAGGTGTAAAGAAGCAAAGTTAGGAGCCAGTTAACTGAAATTCACAGAAAAGAAAAGGCAATACACAATGAATTTCTGGCACATACTAGATAGTTGCATTCTACCTTTCTTCCGTCTCCCTTAGTCTCCCTCTGTTTGTTCTTCCATTTATCCATCCTTTCCCCCCTCTCTTTCCTCTCCTTTCTATTCTATTCAACAAATGGTTTGCAGTTTATTACATACATGCCGTACACAAAAAAGAAGACTTAGACAAAAAACTGAGAAGGTTGAAAAACCTAAATATCTTTGCCTCAATTTCTTCCCTATAATGATAGGGAGAAATAATGGTAATCTCTCAGAGTTTCTGTGATGAACAGAAAGCATACATATGGAAACACGTAATAATTAGAATGGTGAGTGGTGTCATTACATTGTTTTAGAAAGATCCCCATGGAAATAATAGACATTCTTAATCCTCCATTTTGTATTTTTCCCTTATAGTTTTAATATGAATTCTCTTTCTTAAAATGTGAATCTTTTAATCTGAACATTTATTTGTATAAAGAAACACTTTTGTTGTGGAGAAGACCATTAACTATATGTTATGACATTCTGATAAAAACAGCTACCTCCCAAAATGTATTCACCATATTCTGTGGCCATTTGTGTAGTCATTGCCACCCCTTACAGTTGGTTATATATGCCTTTTGACTATTTCTTAAATAAAAAAAAACTTGATGGTAAAAGTTCTGGAGGATATTTCCAACCAATATCCTCTACTGTGTTGTTTCTAGATCAACGTTTTTCAAGAAAACTAGAATTGTAACCAATAGGTTTATTTTGAAATTGCTATATTTTATGATGGCATGATGTATAGTCACCATTAGTCTGAGTTTCAAATTACTATATAAAGAGAAAAATACCCTATTGAACTGCCACGTGAGGAATGAATAATAATGATAAATGGCTATTGGAAATTTATGCCCTATTTATCATTCCAGTCTATCTTATTAATATAACCAAATCAACTAATACACAAAAAAGAGTTTACAATACTTAATCTCAAAATCCATATCTGTACCTAAGAGAAATGAGCTATATTATTTCTAAAATTTCTTCTTCAAAATATCATGCTATAACCCTTAACTGTAGGTTAGTAAGGGCATCCAATAAATGTTCATTTGACTTTGAAAGTTGCATATTAAATGGGAAGCAATACCAAAAAATAAAGAAATAATCATAGTAATATGTTTTAGAGAATGCAAGAGGTGCTAGGAAAAATGAAGTTATGAAATTTGCCTATTAATGGATGGACACGGAGAGGATCATGTTGAGTGAAATTAGCCAGAAGGAATAGGACTGATATAGATTGACTGCATTTATTTGCAGGATATAAAAATATAGTATGATACCAATATCCAAGGCCAGGTAAAACATGGATCAGGAGGTGCTGTCAGTGGTTGAATCTATCGCAAATGTATGGGAGTCAGAGGTTAAGTTAGACAGTTAAGGGAACAGTGTGCTAATAATCATTGGAAATGATAATACCAGCCTAGAACTGACCACTTAATAGAGGCAAAGAGATATACATGATAACCTCTAAATGTATGTATTGCAAGCCACAATGTGTAAGAGAAGAAAGAGAAAGAGACAGAGAGAGGGAGGGGGAGAGAAAGAGAGAGAGAAAGAGAGAGAGCAGGCAAGGTGCCTGCCATAGAGGCAGGCTGGGGATTGGGGGGAGCCAGGGGACATTGGTGGAGGGATGAGTGCTGCAACACTATATGACTGAAACCCAAAGACAAACATCTTTGGTGCACATGCTGCATGGACACACATGATGCCTGAGCCCATGTGGCCGAGCACATGTGGTGCCCGAGCACGTGTGTCGCCCTCATCTCCCTTCTTGAGATTTGTACTCTCTCTTTCACTTTCCCTCCTCCTTCCCTTTCCTAAAACCTCCTTTATAAAATCTATACAACTTCAAAAAAAAAGACAAACATTTTTGTAATTGTATATCTCACAGTGGTATAATAAAAAAAAATTAAAAGTGCAAGAGACAAAGGTTGGGATAGAAGGGGAGGCAAGGAAGAAAGCACAAAACAGGTTGTCTCTAGTAACCAAGATGTTTATTGGCCTAAAATCTGAAGTCAGTGCTTGTCAAAAGAAACAGAGGAAGCTTTGAACTCACAAAGAACAGAGGAGTGTAAAGTGATCACTTGACTGAAGATTGAAGCAGGGAGATTTGTGAAATGTTAGACAAGAAAAACCATGTTCAGGAGGATTGCAATTAGAAGCACAGTTAGAACTATTGGAACCCAACAGCAGTCATTCTGAGTCCAACCAGGAGATGTAGCATTCCACTCTTCTTTTACTGTCATCAACATCAAACATGTGCATTTCTTGCCTTCTCTGATTTTATTACCTTCTGTAAAGTTAAGGGGGAAAAACAGCTAAAAAAAGGAAGCCAAATACTATAATAGCAGAGTGTTTTTTATAAAGAAATGAAAAATAGAGCAACTGTGCTTTCAAAAACAACCCTTTATATCAAATGGACTAAACTCTGGAGACCATTAGGATGCTAACTAAGTGCAGATGATGAGAAATAATGGCAGAGAGTTAAAGGCAGTGAATTCTCCAAAGGACATAATGAACCATTAGAGGTGCACTAGAATACAGAAAACTTTATGAACAATACTTTATTCTAATAACCATACTAAGGTTTTGTTTATGTACTACTTAATGTCTCAACCCCTGAACAAATTTATTCCTATTTATTTACAGATTTGAAAATGGAACTACGGACAGTGAGTGCAGTAAGTGAAAGGTAAATTGTGATGCAATCTCATTCCAAGATCTACTGGATTAATTACACTTGACTGATAAGTGAAATAGGTTCTGAGGAGTGAAAATTCAAATCTGGCTATAAGGATTTCAAAGAGTCAAAGACTAGGTATGAAGATAAAATTTATTATGTGTCTGCCTTTTCTTGAGTCAGGCAGTCCGTTCCTAGATTAGATCCTTTGCTTTCTCTGGCTGCTTCTTATCCCAGATATTCTTCTCCCTCTTACAGGTGTCCTCATAACTGACCTACACCTGCTCTCTTTAGACTTCCTTATTCTACCTCCTTATACTCATGGCCTCTCCAGCCCTAAGCCTCTAGGCTCAAGTGCCTACTTGAAACTAACCAGAAAAGAATTATGCAACTAAATACTCATTCCACTCCCAAACTCAGTTATCCATACTGTCGGGAGACAATCCTCCATGGGGCTCTTATGTTTCTTAGCATGTCTAGTGAGCAGAAGCACTGAAGGCTTTTGTCCTGGATCATCATTTAAAACTTTTAATATAAAAACAATGGAAGAATTTAGAAATAATAGAACTCTGCTCTGGAACAAAGGAAAGATCTGATATTGGCAATTGAAAGATTCCTTTCTTCTTTGAAATGCAGCTGGCTGCTAAAGCAGATGTCATCTAGCTTTCTTTACATCTAGCTAGTCTTTACTTTGAGAAGTAGAGCTTAAAACCCCTGAACAAATGTCAACATCTTTCTACGATTATAGCTACAAGTAAATGTTTGATGACTCTTCTCTGACACAGCCATCTCTATTACCTACTAACATCAGTGAAATAGATGCAAACTGACTTGTAAGTCGAAAAGTTTTGTTTAAAAAACCTCAAAGAGTCCATAGCTCTTAAATCAACTATGGTCTGGACAGCTATGAAATTTAGGGTGTTTCTGTTACAACAAAATATGAAGGAATATTACTTCACTTAGACAAAATATTTGTAGGATGTATTAAATGCTAAATGTATAGTTTATGCCAATAGATCTCAAACTTTTGCATGTCCACAGTCATTTGAACTGCATTTTATTGCTAAAATGCGCTTCTAAGCCTTAATAGAGTTTCTGTTTTAGAAGGTTGCAGGTAAATTCTAGGACTCAACATTTTAAGTTTTGCTGTCATGTAAATTATGCTGGAAAGGAGTGAGACACACTTACTTATTAGAAAAGTATGCAAACTGATGAAAACTTGATTATAAAAGATCTCAAAGAAAAGATACAACCAGGAGATATATAGAAACTGGTTGTCTTTGTGTTTAATGTCTATTTGTATTAGAAAAGGACAAACAATTTTGCAGTGTGACAGGAAATCATTAAAGTATGTTTATCAATGATCTATGAGTATAATGGAGGAGATGGAGTCATTACTTGTTCCATCTGCTATTTCTAGAGAATGCATGGCCATATAGTTCCTAGAAGCCTCACAGTTTTGTTGTCACATTTGTCTTGTTCCAGTTACATCTGTTTCTGTTGTAACAAAAGGATTTCCTTTACTATAAAAATGTGGTCACACTGTACTGAATAGATGCCATCGATTTCTGTACTTTCTCTCTGTTTTCAGATCAGCAGTCAATCAGACGCTCATTCTTGGGAAAGTACACCAAAAACAATGGAGATTAAATCAAGAGGTAGTCCCTGCACTTGAAAAGTCATACCCAATCATAGCTTTGGTGGGATGTGTTTAGTCATATGCAGGATGAATCAGCAGACTTCCAAACCAGGCAGGGTAGAAGCACAGAAGTCTACCTGAACAAGAAGATGGAGTAGCTTCATGAAGAGGAACTATAAAATAAAAAAGTTAATTGAGACTCAGAAGTTTCTTCAGGAGAGATGAAGCAGGGTGTCTTGATTCATTTACCATCTACCAGAAGACTAACTGTAGTTAGTCCTCAAGACTTAACTGTAACACCTTCCAATTATATATGATTCCTGACTATTTAGACTATCATCCAACATGGGAGTCAGCTGGAGGGTTTTCTTCCTTGAAAGCAAAAAAGATATTGAGTAGAACACTGCCAACATAAGTTAGTCAAATAGAACCCAAAGCCATTTCTCAATAACTGACACTTACCTTTTCTTCTGAAATGTTTTGCTTAAAATTATCACTAAAACTTCCTGTTTCATTTTCATCCAAAACTGCTGGGCTAAAATGTTAATCAACAAGGCTAATTCTATGAATAAATGGAACAGAGGAACAGAATTGTGGAAACTGCAATAACTTTCATTTTTTGCAATAACTTTTGTAATCATAGAGACTCCTTATTTTTTTAAGTTTAATTTTTTGTATTCCTATTTGTCTTGTCATGTTTACTTTTTGCTTACTATTGGAAATAAAGAATTTCTAGAAAACGCAACACAACATTTTATTGACTTAAAATAAAACGAATAAAATAAAATTCATAAAAGAACATGAAAGTTTGTTCTTATAAGAGCCTAAAGTATTTGGGAATTATTTAAAATTCAGTAGAGAAGGTTAATCAGAAGAGACTAAATATTTGGTTCAACTACAGAACAGAGGTTAAAATAATGATTTCCAGGACTACATCTGGAGAAATAGAAGATTATTAAAGAGTAAAATTTCAGTTATAAAATGAAAACGTTTTGACAATTTAATATAATATGATAACTATAGTTAATAGTACTCTCTTATATAGGTGAAATTTGCTAAAAGAGTCACTCAATCACTTGATCACTTGACATCCCATTATTCATCCATTTGCTCAAGCAGACACCAGTAACATTTCCATTTGTCCCTGTCAAGTGCCAGTGTAGCCCAATAGCATCTGCTTGCTCCAGGAATACAAAGAGTCTCAAACCATTCATTCAGAGTCTTGACAAAAAATCTGACCATCTTGTAGGTTGGCAGCCATGTGATCTTTTGTTGTCCCGTGGGATCCAGTCAGTAACAGCTCTAGTCTAGCAGTCATCTCCACATCGTATTATATGTCCAGCCCATCTGATTTTCAATGCCTTGGCAAACAAGACAGTGTCACTGACTCTAGATCATTGATGGAGGTAGGAACTCCGGATTCCTTCTCTCATTTGAGTAAGTGAGCATGATATCCCAAGCATAGCTCTTTTGGTTTCTCTTTGGAAGACCCGAATAGCATTCTCATCCTGCTTTTGTAGGACCTAGGTCTCTCTGAGGCATATTTTTTTAAATTTTTTTTATTATACCACCGTGGGATATGCAATTTCAAAGATGTTCATAATTGGGTCTCAGTCATACATTGTTCCAGCACCCATCCCTTCACCAGTACCCCATTCCCACCACCAATGTCCCCACATTCCCTAGGTCCCAGCTCTATAGCAGGCATTTTTTCCTTCCTTTCTCTCTCTCTCTTTTTATCTCTGTCTCTCTTTCATTTTTAAAAAAAAATGTATTAGCCCATGTGAGATATAGAATACAAGATGTTCATAATTGTGTCTCTACAATACAGTGCCCTTCACCACTGCCAATTCCCACCACCCAATTCCCAAACACACCCATCCAAACCCTGCCTGCCCCTATTGCAGGTGCATTTTACTTCTCTCTTTCTCTATGTCCCTGTATTTCTCTCTCTCTTCTATTACACTTTGTGGCTTGTCCTACAGATACTAATAATGTATGATGTCTCTATTTAAATATTTAATAGTGAGTTCTAGTGTGACATTATAATTCCTCATTCCCAATAACCTCTCCAGTTTGTTGCAAATAGAATGATCATTGAAGTGTACAAATGAGAACGATCCTGAAAGGACCTGGTGTTAAAATACTTTGAGTCTAAGATTAACACATGGCTGCAGAGCAGCCGCATGCCTGTGCAGCTGTGGATCTGGAGTGGCTGTGTTCCGGTGGTGGGTGTGGTGGCTGCAGCTCAGGGTCAGATCCACTGACCCGAGTCTGGAGAATGGGTAGAGGCCCCCCAATCCTTGCTCCAAGTCCAGCAGGGGTGACCGCCTGCATGCTGTGCTAGCCTTAGGAGCTATATAGGATATGGCCATATGCTGGCCGAGCCTTTTGCTTTTCCCCAGGAACTCCATAGGGCTGCTCACCATGAGGCCAAGCTACGCAGCCGTGGATCTGGAGTGTCTTCTTCCAGAGGTTGGGTGTGATGGCTGGAGCTCAGTGTCACACCCACTGACCTGGAGTCTGGGGAATGGATGGAGGCCCCAAATCCTTGCTCCAAGTCCAGCAGGTGTGACCTCCTGAATGCTGAGCAAACCCTAGGAGCTATGTTGTACATGGCCAATCTGAGGCATATGTTAATGCAGGGAGAATGGTGGAGCAGAAGAGATGTGCTGGTAGCCGGGTTTTTTTTTGTCTTTTTAGCTATTTCTTCGATGCTCTTGAAGGCATTCCACACTGCTCTCTTCTTCCTGTGCATCTCAGGTTTTAGGCTGTTCGGTCATGTTCACTTCTCGACCTAGGTACACATAAATGCTACATTCAGAGATGTTTGTTCCATTGAGAGTGAATGGAGCATCTGAATCTAGTTCGTTTTTCATGAACATTGTTTTGTTGAGATTCAGCTGTAGACCTACTTTTCCACATTCACAGTCAAAGTCAGCCAGCATTTTTGATGCTTGGCTAATGTTTGGTGTTATTAGAATGATGTCATCAGCAAAGCGGAGGTGGTGTTGCTGACTGTCTATCTTCACTCCCATTTCTTCCCATTCTAATTGTCACATGACATTCTAGAGGGTGGTGCTGAAGAGTTTCGGTGAAATGGTATCACCCTGCCGAACCCCTCCTTTTACATCAATTATCACTTCTTTGTAAAATTGTGAGATCCTGGTGGTGAATCTGTAACACAGCTCATGAAGGATCTTGATGTATTGTGTTTGAACGAGCCTGTTTGGCTAGGGTTTCGATGACCGCTTTGGTCTCAACAGAGTTAAAGGCTTTCTTTCAATCAATGAACGTTGGACAGAGCGGCATCTTTAACTCCCTACAAACCTTAGTGGGCTTGGTTACCATGTGGATATGGTCAACTGTGCTGAATCCTTTCGGAAGCCAGCTTGCTCACATGGTTGTCCTTCAACTAATGTTCTGCCAATTCTGTTTAGGATGACTCAAGTGAACATCTTATAGATGATGGACAACAGGCAGATGGGGCGATAGATGCCAATGCCGTGGATTGCCAATGCCCTTCTTAAACAGTAGAACTGTCCTGCTTTTATGCCAAAACCATTAAAAACAATGTTTATTCCCCGACCCTGAAAGAGCCCTAAATATGGCGGCAATAAAAAGGATGAGCAAGGAATCTCAGGGCCAAACTAGTCTGCCAAAATGAAGGACTATAATGACTGTCTGTACTTTCAATGCATGTCTGTACTTAAGCTGTCTGTACTTAAGCTGGCATCTTAAGCATATATCAAGGACCTGATTGTGCAAGTGTGAAAGATCAAGTACAACATTATTGCTCTGACTGAGATGAGGAAGCGTCAATCGCATAATGCCATTTTTGACACTGGAGAAGAACTGTTCCTCAGAACATGTGGCGAAAGAGGAGTTGGCAGTGTTGGTGTCCTTGTCAACATCAACATGGCCATGAGCATTGATTCATTTGAGTGCCTAACAAACAGGATAGGATGATTACACTTGAAGAGATGTGGCCTACTGCCAGCAGTTTCTATCTTCTTTGTCTACACACCAACGTCCACATACAAGGAAGAAGAAATTGAGAAATTCTATATAGAACTGGGGGGAATTCTATAAAAAAAAAATCACACCTTCTACAAGATCATAGTTGGTGATTTTAATGCCAAGAAAAGGACCGAGAAGATCTTCCGAAGAACTCCACATCGGGAACCATGGCCTAGAATGGAACGAACAGGGTGAGAGACTATCTGAGTTCATCATGTATACCAAGACCATTCATGGGAACTCACTGTTCCAGAAGGCTGAATCTGGACATTGGACATGGGAATCTCCTTGTGGACAGTTCCACAGTGAAATTGACCACGTCATATTCAATTGATGGTTTTGCCTGACCGATGTCACTGTCATCCCAAAATTCCTAACAGGATCGAACCACAGTCCCCTTTGTGCAAAATTCTACTTCACGGAATGGGGAGAAAAGTCTGCAAAGTTTAAGAAGATTAACTCCCAGAATGACCACCAACTGGGACTCTTTGGCACCATTGCAGCAACATGGGATGATGCCATCATTGACAACATGTATCAGAATACAACCGACTGATTCAGCACCTCCATGATTGTGCTAAGGATGCCGAGAGAAAGAGACATGCACAAAAGGACACCTGTCTTCAAAAACTCTTGAACTCATTCACCAATGTGGCAAGATGTGAGCCTCAGGCAACCATATGCTAACATCCAAGCTTGCAAAGCGGTGCAGAGAAGCGATAAAGGAAGACCTAAAGAGAGATGAGCATCAATACTGGCCGATGCAGCAGAAGCTGAGTAAAGCATTTGCAACGCCCGCCTGTCCTTCGCCAACTATAAAACCTAGATGACTGCCCTCCGATGTCCTGATGAATCTATCACATGTTCCAGAAAGTCAATGGAGAAGATTATCCATGACTTCTACTCAGATCTCTAAGATAGCCATGTCCACCTGACCACATACCAAATTCTGCAGGGTGGACTGCAGGATGGATATGTTGTTCCCAACGTTCTCCCTTCGAAATCTGGCATGCCATTTCGTTGGTAAAGAAGCGAAGAGCACCTGGCCCAGATAAAGTCAGACCCAAACACCTAAAGAATCTGCCATCAGTACCATCAATACACTCCCTCAGCTTTTCACATGCTACCTGTCTGAATGCAAGGTGCTAAAAGGGTAGCATATAAAATTTCTCACCTTTTCCCACAAAAAGGTTAAATATGTGCAATGAGGAAGCAAGAATTAAGTTGAGATACACCTTCCATTTTGTTTATGTACATCAAACCATTGTGTGCTCTTTAACTTTTGGGTGGGAGAGATTGGGCATTCTCAGCAATGCTAACTTTGTGCTCAGATATCATGCCCAGCAGTGCTCAGGGACTATATGCTGTGCAGGGAATTAAACTTGAATCAGCAGGCAGGGCACAAGGCAAGCACCTTATCCATTATACTCTCTCTAGCTTCACTTTTTCTTACCACTTAACTTATCAGTTACAATTCAATAAAATTGAAAAATAGTTTCTTGTTCAAACATATTAAAAATGTGTAGGTTTAGGATACTGATCGTTCTTACAATATTGATATGTAGGTGGAAACCAAAAATAATAGCAGCACTTTATTTTCTTTTACCAAAGTATAATCTGGCGAATACATTTTAAAAGCATTTTAGCATTTTCTGATTCAAGTTATTGACAGATTGCCAGATTACACAAAAGCATCATTCCAATTATAATAATAATGTTTGATGGCTACAAATATTATGAAAGTTTTTAATTAAATTTTATTTTCAGCATTTTACTTTTTAAGTGCCTAATTTTAGATTGCTTAACATTGGATATCTTAGAGTTTTAGTAGTTTACAAAATGCACAAGATAAGCTTTGGACTTTAAACAGAGTGGTTATGTTAAAGAACTGAATAAGGAAGGAAAAGACAATTACCAAGTGATCTCATAGACAGAATACAAAGAGACTAAGGAAAGGATTATGAAACCCCGATGGAAACAACTCCCACAATATGACCAATAAAAAGTGTGAACTGAGGAGGGTGAGGGTGGACTATGGAGGAAGTAACAGGGATGACAGCAGAAGGGTCTTGATCTCTGATGGTAGGTTTGTTGTAGCAACATGGCTATTACCAGGTAATTCACTGTATCACTGTCTTCCCGTTTATCATCGATTTGCTCGAGCGGGCCCCAGTAACATCTCCATATGTCCTGTCTCATGCTAGTAGAGCCCAAGGCATCTGCTTGCTCCAGGAACATAAAGAGCCTCAATCCATTCCGGAATGAGGTCTATAATTGTTACTGGTATTTGGCATATATATCAAATACAACATGGGTAGCTTGCCAGGCTCTGCCATGCAGGTAGCATATTCTTGTAGGCACCAGGTAATTATAGCAATATAATGTGAACTATGATAGGTCAAAAACTTTGGGAGGAAAGTAAAGGACGTGATAATTTATGAAGATGAAGTGCATGATAAAAATTCAGCAGGATCATGTGATTCTGAACAGGAACCCTTTTGTATTAGGTGCCTAGAAAAGACTTTGTGAGGAGGAAGTAATGACAGAAAGGAGAGAGGCAGTTGACTATGACTATACATGGAAAGTCTCTAGGTCTAAGGTCTTTCTCACTGTAAAGACTTTCCCAGTATAATAAAACTGCATGTGCCAGAAACAAAAGACCATGGGGCTAAAGAGACAAAACTTTAATCAGGAAATCAAGGATTATAATATATAAGCAAAGAGGAAGCTGACTCAATCAGCTCTTAAATGTCATGACAAAGGGATCAGAGTTGCAATGGTGTTCAGAAAACATTTGAAGTATTTTGAGAAAGGGTATGATATGGTCTATTATATAAATCAGAAAAATCATTCTTTCTGTTGTTTTGAGGGGAAAGGAGGAGGTTGCAAACAAAGAGAACACATCAGAAACTTGTGAAGCCTTGAAAAAGAAGATGGAGATAGTAAGAAGAGGCCAGTTTTATGGAGCTTGTATTTAAGAGCTTATTCTAAAGGTTTGCTAATATGTTGAGTGTTTGTATGAAAGATAAATAGTAATCAGGTATCTGAGTCTGTGTTGCAAAACTGGATTGAAAGAAATGCTATTTAATAAACTCAAGGATAAGACCACCTGCCCCTCGAGGTGTTGCAGGTGTGGCTGCGGTGCCTGGCTGTGTTGGCATGTGGCAGACAGGAGATAGGCTTGTCTACAACCCCAGGACTATGCCCTGTGGGCCCTGGATGGTGGATGGTCTGACATAGGAAAAGACTGGGCCCCCTGGGATAAACCCAGAGCCATGGCAGAGCCTGGCAAGCTACCTGTGATGTATTTGATATGCCAAAAAACAATAACAATAGAGATGAACTGACAAGGGACAGACCAGATACACAGCTTCACTGCCCAGCCCATGTGGAGCAGCCCATGGAGTCTCTGAGGAATTGACTAGTCCCTGGCTGAGACCATTGTATCTCCTAGGGTAAAGCAGTCATGTGGGGGGAAGCCACGTTGGCCAGTATTGGAGCAGGGATTTGGGATCCTCCCTCTCCATGCCAGTGGGTGTAGCTACGGGCTCATAGCCTCCGCAACAAGATGAACTGGACCAGTGGCAGACCAGGTGCACAGCTGTGACAGTGCAGCCGCACAAGAGGCTTAGATAACAAAGTGGGCTAGGACCAGGTCCTTCCCAGGAACTTTCACATCTGTACACCATAATGATCATTGTAGCAAACTGGGGAGGTGATGGGGAATGAGGAACTATACATAAACCGTAAGTTACAAGTTGTAGAAGAGGAGAGAGAGAAATACAGAGACAGAAAGAGAGATAGAAAGATGAGAAACTCAGACAAATGGGGGGAGAACTGCCATCCGGCTCTCCCCAGCTCAGCTGACCATGAGGCTCCTAGGAGGCAAGATGGGTTTTAGGTGTTGGCCCATCACCTCTGTAGTGCCTCAGAAGCAGCCGGATAAGACTCGCTCCCCATAATAGCCTCCATTTTCGCAGTCTGAACCCCACTGCTCATCAGAACCCATACAAGAGAGATGCTGATCTCCAGACCAGCTCAGAGCAGCTGATTTCGAGCCCAGGTAGGTGGCTCTCGGAGGCAAAATTCACTGGGCATTCCTGGAGATGGAGCTGGGGTCCCCATTCCCCTCTCTGACCCATTCCAGAGGCCTGGTGGCCCCTCCCACAAACTGCCTCAGGGCTCTTGGCCATGATGCAGAGACTACAACGCATAGGGGAGAGCTGCCATCCGACTCTCCCCTAGATCAGCCAACCATGAAGCTCCCAGCAGGCAAGATGGATTTTGGGAGTGGGCTCATCACCTCTGCAGGGCCTCGTAAGCAGCCGGATGAGACTCGCTCACCATAATAGCCACCATTTTGTGGTCCATACCCGGTACACCAAACTAGTGGGACCAATCATGTTCTAGAATATATTACAATCTATAATGTGTAAGAAAGGGAAGGAAGAAGGAGAGAGAGAGAGAGAGAGAGAGAGAGAGAGAGAGAAGATAAAGAACCTGCCATGGAGGCAGGCTGGGGGAAGGGAAGGGAGGTGGGGACATTGGTGATGGGAGATGGGCAGGGGTGGGAGGGATGGGTGTTGGAACACTGTAGATCCAAAATTCAAACCTGAACATTTTGTAATTGCATATCTAACGGTGGTATAATAAAATATTAAAAAAGAAATCACTGTATAACTGTTTTCCCATTCATCATTGATTTGCTCGAGCAGGCATGAGTAACACCTCCATATGTCCTGTCTCATGCAAGTAGAGCCCAAGGGCACCTGCTTGCTCCAGGAACATAAAAGCCTCAAACCATTCCATCAGGTCATGGGAATGAGGTCTATAATTGTTACTGGTATTTGGCATATCAAATACGACACAGGTAGCTTGCCAGGCTCTGCCGCACGGGTAGCATACTCTTGTAGTTATCTCTAAATCCAGCCTTTATTGATAAACTCCACGGCCGCAAGCGGCTACGCAAGCAAGCTGTAATAAGCTCTTCGCTGGGTGGAGTTCTGAGGAGAGGGAAGTTCGGATGCGGAAAATGGAGGCCCTCATGGAGTGGGGGTCATCTGGCTTGTTGCAAGGCTCTGCTGGGATGGCGGGCCAGAGCTAAAACCGCCATCCCTCCCAGGTGACTCGTGAGCGGCTGGGCACAGGGAGAGCCAGTAGCAGCTCTGCCCCATCTGTGAGTTTCTGGATCAGCATACCTGGGCTGGATTTAAAAAAGACTGCTGCAGGGTGGATGTCGATGAGCCGGGCTGTGATAGGCTGGTCTGCTGGGTGAAGTTCTGAGGAGAGGGAAGTCCAGATGTGGAAAATGGAGGCCCTCATGAAGTGGAGGTCTTCTGGCTGTTTACAAGGCTATGCTCGGGTGGCAGGCCAAGGCTAGAACCCGCCATCCCTCCCGGGAGCCTCGTGAGTGGCTGGGCACAGGGAGAGCCAATAGCAGCTCACTTTGGCAGCACATATACCAAAAAAAAAAAAAAAAAAAAAAAAAAAAAAAAAAAAAAAAAAAAAAAAAAAAATAAAATCAAAGCTAAATGTTGGAAGAAAGGTCAAGTGTTCTGCTTTTGATATATTAAGTTTGGATGTATTAGGCACTTTCATTATCAGAAAAGTCTTGGAAAACTAGAGTTATCATTATCCCATTTTACAAATGAGAAATATGCATGCTCAAAGATATGTTAAGTTTCATCATCCTATGTAGTAAAACTAGACTTTCTCAGGTTTTTCTAAATCTTGGAACCTGAGGAGTCTCCAAAGGCCTTAACATTAACTCTTTCTAAGATATTGGATGGATTATAAGAGCTGAGAGACTCAGTCTGGATCCTTAACACTGTCAATCATCAGCAATATATGTTCATAAAGAGTAAGACATTTCAGCATTTAGGGAATACTTTAATATTTACATCAGTACTACTTGAAAGTGAAGTCACTTTTACTCTACCTTGGCAGGTATGTTCTTCCTTTAAAACAACTTTAAATATATTTGACAAAGGAAGAGAACTTGGATAATGGAAGGAGAATATTTCATATTTATTTGTAAGTTATTGAGTACTGCTTTATTGCTGTGCCATCAGCATCCCAGGAAGAGCTAAATTGCTATGTTGGAAGCAAAATTAAAGAACTCAAGCAAAGTTTTCACTGATTTGAATCCCATTTTCTTTGCTTTTTGGGAGGGCATTTGCCACTCTGTCTTTTCCTTAAATACGCACTTTATCCCCTGCTTACTCCATTACTTTTGAAAATTAATGCTTGGTTTAATTGTATTAAAAATACAGGAGAAACTTTTGAAAGCATTTAAGTTGCAAAATAATTGACTGCTTTATTTTTCATATCATCTTTTGACATTGGTGGAGGGATTGGTGTTGAATTATATGTATGTCTAAAACTCAACTAATAGTAACTTTGTAAATCATGGCTCTTTAATTAAAAAATTAATAAATAATTAATTGATTTTAAATTATACCAAAAATAAAGATAAAAAACCTAAAAACACACAGGCAAAGTTTGAAAGCATTTAAACTGCAAAATAAATGCCTGCTTTATTTTTCATATCATCTTCTAAAGTTAATTTTCACTATGGCCATCTTAAAAGGCAGTGGTTTTGTGAATAGTCTAAGTGACTATGATGAAGATGGCATTTACTTTAAACATACATTAACATACATTTTTAAGTGTGGAGATATAGTACAGTAGGTAATTTTCCTGCCTTGCATGTGCGTAACTGAATTCAATCACCAGAACCCCATATGGTCCTCCTGAGCCTCTCAGGATTGCTCACTGAGCCATGAGTAATCCCTGAGCATACCAGGTGTGCCCCCCCAAATATATATAAACATAAAATAAAAATAAACACACTTTTGTTTATTAATAGAAGCCTTTATGAATAGATTTCCTATTCTGTTTATAATTGAAACAGTCACAAGTGTTATTTAGCGGTTATTTTGCAATTAAATTTAGAGAGCATCATTTATGTTCATTGGCCTGGAGAAAGGCAGAGAGAATAGCATGCAAAAACTCAGGTTATCTAATTGTTCTAATAGTATCTAGTTCACAGGAATAAGTGTAGTTCTATGCCTTCGTTTATTATTTCCAATGGTGCAGTTTGTCTTCTTTTTCTGAAACTATTAAACTGATTATAGAGCTTGGATGTTTCTCAGTATTTTGCCTGAGTGAACTTTATATGAAACAAAATTACTTCTAGGCAACAGCGACTGTGGGGGAAATGCAGTGCCTCTGACAATGATCCGCTCAACTCTTTTTGGCTCTGTGCATCATTTCTTATACAGTTGGACACATTTCTTCAACTCAGGCAGTAAATTCCTTTGGAGACTCACAGCCTGGGCTCTAAGTCCAGTCTTCCTCTGCAAAATAAGATGGGTCATCTTACAGATTCTTTTAGAACACATGATATATATATATATTTTTTTTAATGGGGGAAAGGGGGCAGGATGATACCATCCTCTTCTTCTGAATTTACTATCTTATTATATAGTTTGACTTTTTTTAAAGTTCTTGCTGGCGTGGATGAAGGATTAAGGGACTCTCATCCATTGTTGGTGGGAATGTCGACTGTTACAGCCTTTTTGGAAAACAATATGGACATTCTTCCAAAAACTAGAAATTGAGCTCCCATTTGACTCAGCCATACTACTCCTGGGAATATACCCTGGGAGGCCAAAAACACACAGCAGAAACATCATCTACACGTCTATGTTCATAGCAGCACTATTCACAATAGCCAGAATCTGGAAACAACCAGAGTTCCTGAGAACAGATGACTGGATAAAGAAACTGTGGTACATCTATACAATGCTATGCAGCTGTCAGGAAAAACAAAGTTATGAAATTTGCTTATAAATGGATGGACGTGGAGAGGATCATGCTGAGTGAAATTAGCCAGAGGGAAAAGGACAGATATAGAATGACTGCATTTATTTACAGGATATAAAAAATATATATGATGCTAATACCCAAATCCAGGCAAAACATGGATCAGGAGGTTTTTTCATTGGGTGGAATCTACTGTGAGTGTGTGGGAATCAGAGGTTAGGTAAGACAGAGAAAGGAACATTGTACTAATAATTGTTAGAAATTATAATACCAGTCTAGAACTGAGCATTGAATGTAGGCAGCAGGCTAATACATAATAACCTCTAAATGCATGTATTGCAAGCCACAATGTGTAAGAGGAGAGAGAGAAAGAGAAAGAGAGAAGTGAGAGAGAGAGAGAGAGAGAGAGAGAGAGAGAGAGAATGTGCACTGGTGGCGGGATGGGTGCTGGAACACAGTATGACTGAAACCCAAACATGAACATCTTTGTAATTGTATATATCACTGGTGGTATAATAAAAAATTTTAACAGGGGGAAAATGTTATTGCAATAATTAGAGCCATTGTAAAAGTTGTGAGTGCTGAGATTTTATTTTACTTATTCCCTAGTGCTTGTCAAATGGTTGGTGTTGCTGGATCAGGGATGTGGCTTAGTGGTAGAGCACATGTCTCACATGTGTGAAGACTTTCATCTCAAAAGCACTGTTAAAATTGGTTAAGTAAATGAATGCATCATTATGAACATATCTGTATTTTTTTTTCCTTTTTAGGTCACACCCAGTGATGCACAGGGGTTTCTCCTGACTCTTCACTCAGGAATTACTCCTGGGGTTCTCAGGGTACCATATGGTATGCCAGGGATAGAACCCAGGTCGGCTGCATCCAAGGCAAACACCCTACCCACCGTACTATCACTCAGGCCCTGGATTTTTTATGCTATGAATGGTAATCTTCACTTTGCACAGTAGTGGAGAACCATAAAATAACTATGCAAATATAAAAAAACATCCTTGGCGGGACCTGGTGAGATAACTCAATGGGATAGAATATGTATATGCTTTCCAGGCAGAAGACTCATATTAAGACGATTTTTTTCTTTGACCTTCAAATTTTGTGTTAAACAGAATAAACACTAGAGATTTTCTAATTATCAGTTCTAAATATATTGGTGATTTTAGCAAAGTAAAATACACTTAGCATATTACAACATGCAACATTATAAATACTAAAACTTGGAGTATTATATTTCTTTATAGAAAACATCAGGTGCTAGAGAGATAACACAATGGGTAAGGTGCTTGCTTTTTCAGGGTTCAGTCCCTAGAACCCCATATGGTTCCCAAGGCTGCCAAGAGTGACCCCTGAGTCAGGAGAGCCAAGAATAAGCACTGAGCACTGGAAGGTGTTGTCCATAAACAAAACAAAACAAAAACAAAACAAAATCAAGAATGGCTTGGTCAGTGATTGCCTTTTTTTCTTGTTAGACTGAATTTTCTCAAAATACAGAGCAAGCAATTTTACAACACTGCAGTCATTGTCTTTCTGAATTTTTATTAACTTAACCAATATTTTGCCCTCTGTGCTTTTAACATCATAACATGCCTCTAAAAATCATTTTAATGTGAAGAGCTTTTCCCTTTTTTGAGCCACTGTCTCTTCTTTTTGGGACCTCATCATGTTTTTTTTATAAACCCTGTCCTCATTTATGCTGATGAGATACCTTAGCTTCATTTTCTGGGGCCTATCATAGCCCCTAGAACAGCAGCCCTTTCACATTCCCACAGGCAGCTATTTTAACTCCATTTACATTTGATTTGAATCCTGCAGAGTTATTTGCACAATGTGGTAAAAAGTCTCTGTCATACCACACAGACATTACCCACTTTTGCTTCCTGCCATAATGCTTCAGTATTTGCAATTGCATACTTTATGGCACATTTCTCCCAAAGCTCAGCTAAAGTTACATGAGCTCAAATTGTAGTATCAACAGCCTGTCCTAATGTCCACATAAGAAAATAGGCTTTAAAAGTTAAAATACCCCTTGGCCCATTGACTGGATTAATGAAGTTGTATTTGGTGGTAAACTGCAAATTTTCACATTTACAAGTCCCCAGGAGAAGCAGCTGACAGCAGTAGTTCTTAGAAAAGTTAAACCGCTTTGCCTACATCCTAATCTCTCTACTTTAGGAGCACTGGGGGTGGGGGGGCAATACAAACACACGCATTGCTCTATGTGCATGGACTAAACAGATAAGTAGCAACCAATCACCAGCAGTCTTTGGAAAGATGATATGAAGAACAGAGATCATGAATGGCACCTGCTATATGCATAAGGACTGGTGAACCCACAAGCTAACAGCAAAGTTTGGATTGCATGCAGTTGCTTCGTAAATACATTGTGGTTTCTAATGTTGGAACACTGCTCTTGAGAAACTGATACGATCTTTTAAAGTTTTTGTTATTATATCACCGTGAGCTATACAATTACAAAGATGTTCATAATTGGGTCTCAGTCATACAGTCTTCCAACACCTGTTCCTCCACCAGTGCCCCATTCCCACCACCAATGTCCCCACATTCCCTCCCACCCACCCCCCCCCAGCCTGCCTCTATAGCAGACACTTTTCCCCTCTCTTTCTCTCTCTCTCTCTCTGTTTCTCTTTCTCTCGCTCTGTCTCTCTGTGTCTCTGTCTCTGTATCTCTTTTCTCTCTCTCCTCTTACACACATTGTGACTTGCCCTACAGACATTTAGGGTTTGAAACTAATACCATTTTAACTAACGTCACTGAAATTCATGCTAAGCAAGGAACATAAATGAAAACATGTTTCCAGAAACCAAATTATTATTCTTCTGAAACTGATAAAGTAAAAAAACAAAGAAACAAAAAATTCATACAGTGTACATTCTGAAAAAGAAAATGTACCTAGCTGGATTCCAGGGCAAAAGAACCAGGACAAAGAGGAAAAATGGAAGGTAAGGGAGAAATTCACTTTGTGTGTCTGTGAGTGGAATTTGCTTAGACTGCATTCTTCAGCACATTCAAGGAGTTTATAGACAGTGAAAACAGTGAGTCATGTGTTCTCTGCATTAGATCACTGCCTGGAAACAGTTTCAGACTAATTCTGCAGGTTCTTGATTTCTGTTTGAATGGACTTTGTTTCTAAAGCTTCTTTCAGAAAAGACCCGACAATCTTGGGTGGAAATCAAGCGGTCTTTATGTCCTTAAGAGTAATCTGCCTATCTGCCATGCCTTAGTACTCTGAATAGGGACTACATTCAGGTATAGGGAAGAAAAGCTGGATCCTGAGCAGGCTGCACATTTTCTAAGAGGAAGAAAATGTGGTTTACTTGGATCCCAGGTAAAATCAGCCACTATGCTGCCAGTCAGACAATTTTACTTCCACTCCTCTGGGATCTTCTGTAACCAGCACTACTTCTTGATCACTTGATCACTTGAATCCCGTTATTCATAGATTTGCTCGAGCGGGCACCAGTAACATTTCCATTGGACCCTATCACGTACCAATGTAGCCCAATGGCATCCGGTTGATTTAGGAACATGAAGAGCCTCAAACCGTTCCTTCAGGGTCTTGACAAGGAAGTCTGACCATCTTGTAGGTGGGCGGCCACGTGATCTTTGACAACCCGTGGGATCCAGTCGGTAACGGCTCTAGTCCAGCGGTTGTCTCCAAATCGCATTACATGTCCAGCCCATCTGATTTTCGATGCCCTGGCAAACGAGACAGCGTCCCTGATTCTGGAATAGCAACGGAGGTCAGAACTCCGGATTCCTTCTCTCACTTGAGTGAGGCGTGATATTCCAAGCATAGCTCTTTTGATTCCTCTCTGGGAGACCCGAATAACATTCTCATCCTGCTTTCGTAGGGCCCAGGTCTCTGAGGCATATGTTAATGCAGGGAGAATGGTGGAGTCAAAGAGATGTGCCTGGAGCCGGAGGTTCTTTGTCCTTTTAGCTATTTCTTCGATGCATTTGAAGGCATTCCATGCCGCTCTCTTCCTCCTGCACAGCTCAGGTTTTAGGTCTCTCATCTTTAGGTTGTTCATCATGTTGACTTCTCTACCTAGGTACACATAACTGCTGCATTCATTGATGTTTGTTCTCTACTACTTCTAAACACAGTTTTAAAAAAAAGTAATAATCACAGATTTCTTCCTTCCTATCAGACACTGAGTTTCTCTCACTCTTACTTTCTCCCTGTTCACTTTTACCAAGTCGTGGGTCCTAGTGTTGGGTTAGTAGTAAGCTTTATTTTTCCAGAGGGTGTTAGAATAATACACTCATGTCACTTTCTAGATCCATAGCCACACAGTTATGATAAATGATATCTTTTTCCTTTAAAGAAAACTGTTCATCATCTTCCTTTTCAGAGCATTCTATTCTTACACATTCATTTTCTATTTTCTCATCTCTTTGCTAGATGTTTCCATATACATCTAGCAATGGTGTTCTTACTGGGAGTCTTCATAAACAACTATGAGATGTTTTAGCTCTTACTTCAAAGAAAAGAAGTCTGTTCTTATTTCTGTTTCTTGGTCTTCATAACATCTTCAGAATTGAATGCACACATAAATAAGTAAATGTTTGAAAAATAAGAAAACTGAAGAAGTGAACTCCGGGATCACTTATTAGCAATAGCACTTGCCTTGCAAGTGTGCAGTTGCAAGTTTGAACACCAGTGCTACTACATGCATCAAGTGAGGTATGGAAGAAATGCATATAGAATAATTCTGAGGGCTGAAACAGAGTGTGCAGTCACTGACACATCACACCTGGTGTGAGCAAGGAGCTGAAACATGAGCACTGTAGACAGAATGCCCTCTGGTGAGCACTACCACCAGCGCATAGCCACACCACAAACATACACCCCAAGAGCATGTGTATAAAGACCAGAGCTAGATGGCCTCAGTGAGCACCAGGACTGACTGCAACCTGATGGGAAAATTGGGAAAACTGTGCTCCTGTGAGCACAGCTAAATATGTGAGCACCGTAGTTATGCATGTATTTGTGCAACTCCTAGTTACTGAAATATTCAAAGCGGGGAAAGTAGGGAGTTGCTTAAAAATAAAAACGCAAGCTTGAGTACATCTAGCACATGCTCAAGCATTGCAACTAGAAAAAGTTTCCATCACGGAAACAAAAACAAAAGAAAGGGATGGGTGTGGAGACAAGGTGAGGGGGTAGGGGAAAGGAGAGTTCTGAAACACAGAGGAGTTAAAAGTCACCTGCCTAAAGCCACAGAGTGGTGGAACTACTTCTAAGGACTCATATACTTTAACTTTAGAACTTATTTTTATTTTGATGCTATTCCGTTTCCAGGATTGGGGAGAGGCACATGATTTTCAAAAGAAAATCATAATAAAAGATTACGTATTATACAAAATACATTTGTTTCATATAACTCAACTACAAGGAGGGACTTCAAAGGCATTTCATCAGATTCACGTTCCCTTCGGATCATTAAGGACATTAGGTATTTATTTTGAGTAAGCGCTTTGGAATTAAGGTCTCTACAGAAGGAACAATGCCTTTAAAATCTCTGCTCTTCTTTTGCATGAGTTAATACATTTCATAGAACATTTTCAAAAACATTGTTATATTTGAACAATGCTGATGCCAAATGCATGTCATTTTATTTCCAAGGTCAAGCTTTTTTTTCTTCTATGGCAAACTTACAGTATACAGAGTTGTCAAAAATAGTCATTCTACAGTAAGTTCAACTGAAAGGTTCTGAAAGGTTCATAGTTAACTGGCACAGTTTAGAAAAGTTATTTTTTCACATTACAAAACGTCTACTTTAGCTTGGCTAAATATATCTTTAGACTATTTTCCTATTTGTCATTAAAATCTAATTGCAGGTTTTATGTTAGTTTGTATTTTTGTATCTGTGAAATTTAAGGAGCAGCATTTTCTCGACTACAAAATATCTTGCCAAATATAGTCACATACATTTTAATGTTTTCAGGGTTTTTTTTAACTTCAGTGACTAAATTATTTAAATTATTTCTTAGATGTAATTTAAACAACTTTAAGTAAAAAATTACTGTCCTAATTATATCTGGATTATTTAATTACTGAGGCTCTGTTACCACTGTGACAATCAGCACTGCACAGTCACTTCTTACAGTCCCAGAATCACGGTTAGACTTTCAAAATGCAGCCCTATACTTACTTGGTGAATTGGCACAGAAATTTAAAACAAGACAAAGGAAGTTGAAGGCCTTGCTGAATTCCTTTTGCCCTATACTCTTGAGCCCTTCTCTTTCTGTTCCTATCTCTTCTTACAACTTACCACAGCAAAAATGCCTCTAAAATAGCTTTATCCCCCAAAGCTACACAGACTTTCAACATGTTTTTCCTCATCAACAAAAGTCACCCATCTTTCCTATCCCTCAAAAATAATATATTACTCCTGCAGCACTTTGAATAATAATAATAATCACTTGTCATTTGTCACGTGTCTTCCCATTGTTCATCGATTTGCTTGAGCAGGCACCAATAACATCTTGGTATGTCTTGTTACATGCTAGTGTAGCCCAAGGGCAACTGCTCACTCCAGGAACTTGAAGAGCCACAAACCATTCCTTCAGGTCATGGAAATGAGGTCTATAATTGTTACTGGTTTTTGGCATATCAAATACGACATGGGCAGCCTGCCAGGCTCTGCTAACAATAATAATAATAATAATAATAATAATAATAATAATAATAATAATAAATGCTTGTTCTATCTTCAATAGTATACGCCACTCTGCATCTGATGATGTTGGCACCTAAACTGCCACAATGAATAATATTTCACCTCTCTCCAGCTTTTCCCTCTCTGTTTTGTAACTGGTACTGAGCTGAGTGAGCAACTAACTCCTTATGACCTCACAGAACTGCATGCTCTTAATTATCCACCAACACTTCTTGAAATTTCTGGGCAGATAAGGTAGAGTCAGCTCCTTTTACATGTTCAGAATTTCACAAAAACATTTAAAAATGTGATTGCTTAACTCAGATTTATCTTAAGGCGGAGCCTCACAGAATACTACATTCAAGTTGTTTTCATAGCCTTGGTTGTGCTGCATTGTGACTCAGATGACTCTTTCTTTCAACTCACTGTCCCTCCACTTTTGTTCCCAGAGTAAAGCAAAAGCACTCATTCAGTGAGCAGTGTGTTGAATGGATGTGCATGAAAATGACTCAGATTTCTACAGAAATCAGTCAAAACTTCAGCCCTAATAGAAAATATTCACATTCCCAGGTAAACATGAAAATAAGGAGTCGGAGAGATAGCACAGAGGGAAGGGCATTTGCTTTGCACACGGCTGACCCAGGTTTGATCTCCAGCATCCCATAGGGTCCCCAAGCACCTCCAGGAGTAGTTCCTAAGTGAAGAGGCAGGAGTAACTCCTGAGCATCGCTAGGTGTGACCCCCCCAAAAGTGAAAAGAAAATAAGATGCTATCTCTGGATATATTTTGGCAGGTGGGAGAAGTGAGGGGCATACCTGACAATACTCAGTGCAAGGCCTGGTAGACCATATGTAGGTGCCTTAAGGGGGTGATCAGTTGCTCAGGTTCAAGGAGCAACTAACCATTATCCCTTAGAGTATCTGTGTCTGCTACCTCTAGATTTTATAGTTGACATGTTTGCTTTCTACAAAGGCTCATAAGAAATACTATTTTTAGAGGTCAGTTATGTATTTGTATTACATATTTTATTATATTTATTAAAACATTATGACTTACAGATTTCTTCACAGTACAGTTGTCACGAAGCGGTCATCGAAGACCTAGCCAAACAGAGCATTCAAACTGAATACATCAAGATCCTTCGTGAGCTGTTGCCGCAGACCGCTCAGTCGGTGTGAGCTCTAAGTCTCGGGGATAACCAGCGTGAGGAAATCAGGAGGACAGGAACGTCGGCGCGATGGACAGACAGACACAGACACAAGAGAGGTCAAATGCTGCTGCAGTTTACTGCGGGCAAAGCTTTTCTTTTTATGTTCAACAAATGCACAGATGCAAGATTACACCAGTTATTTTTTAGCAAAGGAGACATTTTTTAACATCAAAAGGAGTTTATTGTGTTTACCACATATGACCACCTTTTGCCTGAGCCTGTTTTTCAGACATGTTTTTCTGACGTCTTTTGTTTTTACATACTTTCATATTTGCCTTAAGTAAGGTACATATTTTTTTTAATTTTTATTTTCATAGAATTACTTACTAGCTCTATGCACATATTATAGATTAACTTAACCTACTTTTAAGTAGAAACTTCTATGCAGAGTTTATTATTGTAAGATTATTAAGATTTTGTACTAGAAAGTGTTAACTTTAACAGGCCCAATTTTTTTTTCACACAGGGGGTTTAGGGAGGCTAATCACTGCATTCCCGTCAACAGGGGGTAGCCGGGTGCCTCGACCCATAGGTCAAGAATTCTCCCTTCCCGCTAATGATGGGAAGCAAAGGCCCGAAGGCCATGAGCCTTTCCTTATCAAGGACCTGAGACCAGCTCAGGCCTTGGCAGCCAGACGCTGCGCCGGCTGGCATTTTTATACTATCTTTGTTTTATGCTATAATTGTGTATAATGAAAAATTACTGTTGCCCCAGGCTTCTCTCTTTGTCCAGTTTCTCCATTACTCAGAGTCTAAGTTTCAGCATAAGCAAGCGCTCTAATTGCACACCAAGCATTCTTAGGAACAGCTAAGGGAGTTTAGGGGGCTTTGTTGGTGACAGTCCCTTTTAGGAAGCACCATCTGGTAACTGTCCCTTTTTGGGGGAAGTACCAAAGCCATCCCCCTGGCCCAGTGAGCACTTTCATGCTATGCGAGCCGGTGCCAGGGAGCCGTGGCAAGCTGTATTACAAATTCACCACCAGGATCTCACCATTCTACAAGGACGTGATCATTGATGTCAAAAGACAGGTTCAGCAGGATGATACCATTTCACTGAAACTCTTCAGCACCATGCTCTAGAATGTCATGCGACAATTAGAATGGGAAGGAATGGGAGTGAAGATAGATGGTCAGCAACCACACCACCTCTGCTTCGCTAATGACATCATTCTAATACCACCAAATATTAGCAAGTGTCACAAAGGCTGACTGACTTCAACAGTGAATGTGGAAAGTTAGGTCTACAGCTGAATCTCAACAAAAAAACGTTCATGAAAACTGAACTAGTTCCAGATGAACTAGTTCCATTCACTCTCAATGGAACAAACATCTCTGAATGCAACAGTTATGTGTACCTAGGTCGAGAACACAATATGATGAACAACCTAAAACCTGAGCTACACAGGAGGAAGAGAGTGGCATGGAATGCCTTCAAGAGCATCACAGAAATAGCTAAAAAGAACAAAGAACCTCTGGCTCCGGGCACATCTCTTCAAGACCTGGGCCCTACGAAAGCAGGATGAGAACACTATTCACGTCTCCCAAAGAGGAATCGATACAGCTATGCTTGGAATATCATACCTCACTCGAGTGAGAGAAGGAATCTGGAGTACTGACTTCAGTTGACGATCAAGAATCAGGGAATGCTGTCTCGTTTGCCAAGGCATCGAAAATCAGATGGGCTGGACATGTAATGCAATTTGGAGACAACTGCTCGACTAGAGCCGTTACCGACTGAATCCCACGGGATGTCAAAAGATCACGTGGCCACCCACCTACAAGATGGTCAGACTTCCTTGTCAAGACCCTGCAGAAACGGTTTGAGGCTCTTCATGTTCCTAAATCAACCAGATGCCATTGGGCTACACTGGCACATGACAGGGACAGATGGAGACATTAGTGTCACCCACTCGAGCAAATCGACGAGTAACAGAATGTCATCTGATCAATTGATCAAGTGACAGTTGTCACTAGCATTCATTGTTCAACTTCAATCCACCACCAGTGTGCCCTTACCACCAGCAAAGTCTACAGCTCCCCCATCCACTCACTATCCCCACACCAGCTCCTATTGCCGGTTGTAACCACAATGATCATTACAACATATATGTGGGAAATATTCTGGCAAAGACCTAATCCTACACTGGGTGGTTTTGTTAACATGGCGTGCGGTCACTTTGCAGCACACCACAGGAAGAAGCTGTAGTAGTTGTGTCTCTGGTCACTCTTCCCAATATTACGTATTTTAGATACAACTATAAATAGGGTGCTAATTTCTCTCATTTCATGTTGCTGTTTATTCCTTATTTGTTTGAAAGCCACACCTGGCTCTGCTCAAGGGCTGTTTCTGACTGTTCGGAAGTGTTCCCTGATTGTGACCTTGCTGGGGGAAAAGTTTACAGTGCTAGGATCAAAACAGCCAAGTGTTAGGCAAGCCTGATGACTCCTATATGATTACTCTGGCCTGGTGGAAGAAGTATTTGTCTGATATACACTTCTCTGATGTTATAGTTGCTTAGAAACTGGGGATTGTGGATCTCTAGAAATGCATCCTGATAAATTTTATTAAACATATAGTATTCAAATATCTATATTCTTTCCTTGTATTATATCAAGTCCTCCATTTATCCTTGGAAATCTAATGATTGCTGACATTGTGTCTGGAGTTTGGAAGTTAAATTGCAGGAAAAACCCAACTTTGGGTTAAAAAATGTTTTGCTCAGTTCACTTTGCTCTGACCAATTCCTTTCTATTTATATCAATGGTAAGATTGGGGTTGCAGGTACTTAAATTTTATGTTTCCAATAAAATTTTATCTGACATCTTTATTTCCAAGTGGTCATCATCTACTGAACTCTGGACTCTGGTGACTTCCTCCTTTAGCAAATAGTCTCACCAGCACCTGAGTCCACCTATAATGAACAAATTTCTTCCCAGCCTGCCTTTATTTTCCCCCCTTTCTTACCAAAATGTGTCCTCCTACTAATCTGTTGTATTCCTCTGTAGAAAGAAAGTTTATATTAACAAGGATTAATGCAATGTCAAAACTCAGGGAAAGAAGAGAGCTTAAAACAGGAAATAACTAGGAGGGCAAGCAAGACAGGGATAGGGAACAAGGTGTTATGAAATCAGTGAGGGAAGAGAGGTGAGGAAAGGTGAATGGAGTGAAAGATCCTAAATAAATTTATGAAACTGACCTTTATCAACTCTTGTTACTATTTCTAGAATATGCTATGAGTTTCTTTTAAAGAGCAACTAGAGAAGCTGGTGAAACAGTATGCGGGTAAGCTGCTTTGCCCTGAATGGGACAGACCCGAATTTATACAGTTAAGCAGATGGATCTGGGTTCCTCCCCAGTCTCCTTTTTTTTTTTTTGCCAATGTACAACATCCTGGATGTGGATGGGGGTTGCTAGCTATGCTGAAGTGAAATTTAATCTTTTGTTTAAGTTTTTTGGATCAGACCCAATGGCGTTAAGCTTCGACACCCAGCTTGGTGTTTGCGTGTTGTTCCAGGTGATGCTCAAGAGACTATGTGGTGTGGGGGGATAGAACCTGGGCCACTTTCCACACTCAGTCCAGATTACTATGTCCTGATCCTGGTCCTGCACTTCTGCTTGCCTCTAGAGTATAATGGTCTGGTTTTGTCCCCTACTCCATTCTCTGTCCAATGCATTTCTGGTCCTATGTGTAACTGGGACCCAGGAACCTGTGTCCGCCTACAGGGATCCGATGCTCTGGAATACGTTGTTGTACCCCAGTGGCTCTTTGTTCGCTCAGCTCTTCAGACACCACCATATTTGAGTACTGAGAACGTCTACTGTCCTATGCCCCATCAGGGCAAAGGTAAGGGGTAAAAGAGAACGTCTACTGTCCTATGCCCCATTAGGGCAAAGGTAAGGGGGTAAAAGAGAGACACTGCCTAGTTGGGGCTTCTTTAATCTCTTACTGTCTCCCACCCTCAGCCAAACCATTACCAATTTCTAACCTTTAAGAGGGGCAGGATTTGAAATAACCAATCAAATTAACTAGCACACCTGAGGTTCCTCCCTTCTGCTCCCCCACAAAGCTATCTCTACCACAGAGTGAAGGTCCCAGTCCTTCACACACTTTTAGTAACTTCTCATTTAGTCTTATAAATTGCACATACTAAACTTCTTATACAAATTAGAAAATTAAATATTTCACAATATAATTATATTCTTAAAAACAATACTATTTTTAGCAGGATAAAAAGTGAAATAAAAATTACTTATGTGAAGATGATTGTTGGTGGTATCAACATTTTATTAACATAAGAAAATAGTTTATAAATTAATTTTTGAATAATATGCATAAATATTCATTCAGATAATGTGGAAACTTTTCTTTTGGGACTTTGGTGTAATTAATGGTGAGGTGAATAATCTATAAAATAAATAAGAATATCACTCATTTAATTTAATTCTCAAATCCAAGGAAGATAAAGCCTTTGAACCAAACTCAAATGACACCAATAAGATAGCCAACAACATTCAGCAAGCATGTGCAGCCCCATCTCACCCCATGACTTTGAAATCAAGCAAACCATCCAAAGAAGGTGTTTTCACTGCATTTCTGTGTGTGCCATACTATTAAAGCAGTCACTGTACAATTATCCTTTGTCTCTTCCATAAACTCAAAGTCAGTGTTTGTTTTGTGATAGACAAGAAAACCCAGCAAGGAATAATGGACTATGAAAATGGATGACTTGCAGGGTTGGGTTTATCTCTGAGCTTTGAACGATTATGAACTACTGTACCACCTAGCACTGCTTTTTGGCGCCTGAGTTATTTTTCATTCCCTTGGGGATGATTGCTCAGACTGTACTTCTTTGTGGTCTTTGGCCCCAAACAAAAAAGCAAAGACACATCACCTACTTTCCTGAATCTACAACTACAAAGTTAATGCTAGTTGTTGATTGATTGGTAACTACACCTAGTGATGCTCAGTTTGTCTTAATTCTGTGTTCAGGAATAAACCTGGTGATGCTCAGGCTGCATGTGTGGTACCAGAAATTTAGAGAAAAATCTAGGTTGGCCACGTACAAAGCAAGCACCTTACCTACTGTGCTATCTGGCCAAAGATATATAACATTTTTGAATTTACAATTTTATAGGAAATCTTTTTTGCCATCAAAACAAATAAATTATTTTTATAATTTTTAGTTCAAAATCCTTAGACATTTGAAGTCTCTGGTCTACTCTCTTGTAGATTATGATATTACTATTGAAAAGGCCAACCCAGTTCTGATTTCCAGTTTTATCTACAACCTATTTTTCTTCCAAGAATATTTGTGGGTTTTCTTTTAAAAACTGATCTGTTAAAATGTTATCATAAAGTGCTCATTTACCCATTGTGCACAGCACTTGTGGGGCTTTTCTATACAAAACTGCTTGCTTTGTTCTGCAAAATTTTCCTTAAGAGTATTTCAGTCATTGTATTCTCCATTCTGTTCTGTCTCCTCCTTTGTAATAGCAATAAATTAGAGATTGCTCATGCCATTTTAATTTTTCTATATTCTTTCACATAATTTCCATATCTATATCTTGGATGTTGTCACTTGTCACTTGTTTTCCCATTGTTCATCGATTTGCTCAAGCAGGTACCAGTAACGTCTCCATTCAGTGGGAATAAGGTCTATTGTTACTGATTTTGGCATATCGAGTACACCACTGGTAGCTTTCCAGGCTCTGCCATGGCTCTAGGTTCATCCCAGAGGGCCCAGTCTTTTTCTATGTTGGACCATCAACCATCCAGGGCCCACAGGGCAGAGCCCTGGGGGGTATAGACAAGCCTGTCTCCTGTCTGCCACCTGCCGACACAGCTGAACACCGCAGTCACACCTGCAACATCTTGAGGGGTAGGATCTTGGGTGGTACAGAGGTGAAATTTTCTTGACTTAGTTGCTTTAGGACTAAATGTGTATATATGTGTATGTGAGCACACATGTGTGTACACTTTGACATGTTTTAATGTTCAAGAGTCCTTCCTTGTTCATTGCTTTTTCTTAAATAATGGTCCATTATTGTTTCATTAATGAAATATATTCTCTTGTTTAAAGGATATTGTTCGTAATAGTTTTTTTCATGCTCTTTCTACATTGTTTTTACTGTACTTTTTTTCTCTTATTCAAAGTTTATCTACTACATCTGTTGATCATTGACTTGATAATGAACAAAGAACTAAAAAGCAATTGGGATTTGAGAATTAGTGCAGACCTCCTATATGGCATGGGGAAAAGATTATCTTGGTATTCATAGTAAAGTCCTTCACAGATTTTGAAACTTTTCATTAGTAAGTGACTTCCTGAGGAACATTTTAAAATGCGTATCCCCACAGCAAAGAGTAAGAGCTTACATTTGTACATAGTACCTGTGGCTGATAACCTGAGGTGGTCCTCTCTCAGCATATTTGGGCTGGCATAAGGTGCAGTGGAGAGAAATGAAAAGTAATTGAGGGATTTATAAAGTGTCACATAATTGATTAATCATATTATTTGAGCAAATTCAAGTAGCAACTTTGCTATGAATGTAAGATGCTAGTATCTTTTCTGTGCATGGAATTGGATCAAAATTTCTCAAATCCTGTGGTTGAATTCTTTTTCTCCCAGTAAGATTTCACTTAAAGACAGAACCTTCATTTGGAGATGCTGACTGGTTAAATTGAATCTGTCTATTAGGAGAAATCTAATCTAATCTGACTTGCACAGCTGTAAAAGGAAATTCAGACATGCAAGCAGAGATACAGGTGGTGGTGGCAGGGGACATGAGATAGATACAGGGAAAAGTAGAGAGAGAGAGACTGAGGGCTTCCATCTTCAAACTTCAACAGAAATCTAACCTGCCAAAACTTTGATTGTAGAATTCTAGTCTCCAGAGCTATAAGAAAAAAATGTATTTCTGTTGTTACAGTCACCCAGTTGTGATGATATGGTATGGCGGTCAACAATGGCAGCCTTCCACTGGGCTCCGCCTAATGTCTAGGACCCCTGCTCCTCCTGGGGTCTAAGTCAAGGACTGTTGGATGACAGGTTTAGCTAGTTTGGGAGTTTTGTTGTTTTGCCCACTCCCAGCTTAATCTATTTAAGCCAAGGTTTATTCTAATGAGACCTCTCTTCTATGTAAACACTGCTAGAGGGTGTGGCAGTTACAGAAGTCACCTTGATTGAATAACTTCTGACTTATACATCTACTAAGACTCCTATGTTTTCTAGATTGGGTACAGCTCCTCTTTATACCCACTGCACCCAGCGTGGGACAGTTAGAATTTACCAGGAGACTACCACCCTGGCTATGTTGAGACTATAGGAAGACTATAGGAAGGATCATACTAGCTTGCTCTAAGCAGGCGAATGTGACACTTTCAGTACATGAGAACAAGATACTCAGAATCACCCTGGTGCAGATAATAATAAGAAGGACCTTGTGGGTATCATCTAGATTACATGAAGCTTATGAAGTTAAGATGTATTACTTTATACCAGCCCCCTCTCTCCTTCTCTCCAGTGTTTTAAGAGATAATCTCAGAAGAAGAGATTAGTCTTTGGTGTAACCTTTGCTTATACCTGCAATGGGGGTGTGGCACTGCTCTTCTACACTCTGTTTAGGGTTCTTTGTTGACATGACCCTCCCTGGATTACTTTGGTGTATATAAGGGGACTGACTTGAGGCCCTCTTGGCCTTTTCGCTTCGGCTTTTGGCTCCTGTGGCTTTTGGCTTTTGGCTTTTTGCTCTTTGGCCTTTTGCTCCTTCTTCGGGTAGGACTTATCTCGCGTGAGATCCTCTCTCTTTGATGGGAGACTTAGGCTCTTTTGTATGGTCTAAGTTCAGACCAAAGCTAGAGTTTGTTCATTATATTGGAGTGCTGTGGAACAGCTTTTGTGCTATTAAAAGTTTTTTTGGAACTACACCGACTCGTGAATACTCATCTGTTTCCCGGCATCCTTGGAGGAAGAAGAGAACTTCTGTCCTGACACTGTCGGGGACCCCAGCGGCATTCCCCCGACAAAGGACTATTCCCCCACCATTTACTATACCCTCCCGTACTCCAGGGCAAATGAATATTAAAGGAAGATACAGGCAAAAGTGCTTGTTTAGCATTGTCAGCTAGAGGTCCTCATGGGACTCCTGCTCTAACGGAAATGCCCATCTTAATTGTAACCAACAGATGCTGACTCTGATTGATGAAAGATAAAGGGCATTATTCAGGACCAGAAAGATGGCTCACAGGGCTGGAGTTCATGCTTTGAAAGTGGGAGCCCTATGTTTGTGGGATTCCTAACACCACACAGTTCTTCAAGTATTGCCAGGAGAAACCTCAATCATCAGATCTGGAATACCCCAAGAATCACTAGGTATGGCCCCCAAATACATTTCCCTCTAAAAAGGGGTGGGGGAGTTTATTTAAAGCTATTTTAAAACTCTCAAAATTTCTTGGAAGGCAGACAAACAAGGATTCAGTCTTGTTGCAGGACTCCTAAGGGCTGCTGCATCTGCTCTGGATTGCCTCCCACAAATCACTCCGTAGATAAGGGGGTAGTTTAAATGTGGCAGTTTATCCGACCATGTATGCTGTACTAGCTGGTATAAATATTCTCCCATGCTATCACAATCATCGTGGGACTAGCTAGATCTTACCAGCATATTAGCCTGGCCACGTAGGACACCTAAGTAATTAGACCAGAGAGAAATGCTGTTTGCTTCCAAGCAAACAAGCATGGCTCCCTGATATACTCAAAGGCAACTAAAATATAAAACTACAATGAAGTAGAGGAGACTTGTGAAGGCTTGGAGAAATATTTAACTGGCATTGGTGTTGGTCAAGGACATGCCATCTCAGAAACCCCTTCTCTACACTTCAAAAAGCATTCCTAAGCAGATTTCGGCTCAAAACATTAGCACAGTAAAGGCCCTAGGTGAGGTGCAGGGAGGGATTACCTAAGGGCATTGCACCCTCCCTGCTTTCCATAACAGTGGGGGAAGGTCTGAGTTACAGGGATATAAACTAGCCGGTTCCCCCTCTCGCCCTTCTTCTTCCTTGTGGGATCTGTCTCCTTGTGAGCGCTCATTTCCCCTTGGAAGGTTTTTTTCCCCTTTACACGTGGTGGTCGCCATCTTGGCCTACACGTGGCTGGGGTTCTAGCCTGGAATCCTAAGCATCGGGTTTTTCCTTTTGCTGATTTGTATGCCTGAACCTGTGATAAGTAAAGCCTTTTAAAACTGCATCGGATTCCTGAGTTTTCATCCGTTCCTTGCCGGCTTCGGAGGTAGAAGGGAACTTCGCTTCCCGGCACTGTCGGGGACCCCGGCGGAGCGCCCCGACAAGTCTAATTATTTTGGGAAAGGACCAAAACCTCACAGATAGAATGACCTAAAGTTTGTAAAACAAACAAACAAACCTGCTATTGCTCTTACTTCCCTTTCCAGTGCGAACTAGGGGACCCTTGGCATCTGCCACCCCTTTGATATTACCTCTGTGCCAGGAATGCTACCCTGGACACTCTGGGCCACTGACTCTGCCAATGTCATGGCCAAAAGTTTAATGCACCTGCTGCCACTTTCCTGAATAGAAGTGGAAGCTTCCACCAAAGCCAATACCCTCCTACTGTTTGTGTTTTTTGGTTTTTGGTTTTTTAAAGACACAGCCTAGGATCAGGACCTGCATTTTTTCTACTAGTAGATCTGGGAATTGTAGTTGTATCACTATGTAGATGCAGCAGCTGTACTAAAAGGTCTTTGGCTTGTTTGTTTTCTGCTGCCAGATATCAAACTCAGGGCCTCACCTGAGTGAGGATACACTTCATTCTATCACCTGACTGATAGAATACAAGGCAGGTATCCTATCACTGAAAAACATGTCGAGTCTTTAAATGCTCTTTTAAAGGAGATTTAAATTTTTTTTAATTACAACTACAGTTATACAAACCAAATCAGTTTGCCACATGGACTTAATAACCTCCATTTTACTTTCATCACTCATCTTTGAAGGTTTGGTCTCCTAACTCTGGGTAAAACTCATATTCTAATACTCAGAAGAACCCAAATCAAATTTGGTCTTTGATTTAATCTTCCACCATGTAGAAGATATTAAGAGATGCCAGTAAGACGAAACAATGACTCAGGACACTGATAATAACCCTTTTCAGATGACCTATCACATCTGTTATTGAATGATTTGGTTGAAACTGAGCAACTGCAGCATTAAACAGTTGCTAAAGGAAGCATATGTTTTAAACTTATGGAAAATCTTACACGTATTTCAGAAATTGAATTTAATTCAGCATATAGATTAAAATTCCCATTAATTTTCCTATTATTAATAAAATGACATTTTTCACAAAAGTCTGATAAATTGTGTTTTATCAAAAAATTAAAATATCCTTGCAACAGTGAAGAGTAGGCAAGTTCATGTAGATGAAAAACATATAGTTCACTGTCATCTTTCAGTACCTTGTCCCCTCTAGTCATCTTTTATAACTTCAAACAGTAATTTTTGAGACCCCAGTGTCTTACAATTTCTGCTTTCAGCATCAATATTTTGCCTTGTCCTCTATTTCAACCACGCTTTTATATGACCAAATCCAGCTCTGAATCATTCACTCAAAAGTATTGTACTTCCAAATTCTGGAGCTCAAGATGCTCTACACTGGCCATGTCCTTCTTTCACTTCTTCTTCCTCTATTCTTTCTACTAAATCAATTTTCCATCTCACCGTGACTTCCAGACCATCTATTATCTTCCTATTGTAATAGTTTCGATCCAAATAGGCCAGAATTCAATAATTACACCACAGATCTCTACAAGTCTTTATTCTAAGCTTCTCCACTAAAGTTCCCCAACTTTTGAGGGAAATAAAGAAAATCATGGCGTCATGATTTTTCTACAGATTTGTCACTGATCTCCCTAATTTACATCTATCATTTCTTGTCTTAATTTTTAGCAATGGTTCAAGGAAACATTAACTTTGACCACTCCTACTCCTTCACTTCCTCACTTTAGCAGACGGTTTATCTTTTACTCAACTGAGCAATCACCAGCATCCAAACTTGCTATACACCCAGAAATAACATGCTGCAAAAACAACAACAACAACAACAATAATAATAATAATAACATGTAATTTTGTTAGATTTTTTATGCTCTTTTTTTTCATATATATATAACAACACCCAGTAATAATTCTTTTTTTTAAGTATTTTATTATACCACCGTGAGAAATACAAATAAAAAGATATACAATTAAAAAGTTCATGTTTGGGTTTTGGTCATACAGTGTTTCAGCACCCGTCCCTCCACCAGTGCCCATCTCCCACCAACAACATCCCCGGTTCCCTCCCCCTTCCCCAGCCCTGCTCCATGGCAGGTTCTTTATTTCTTTGCCTTTCTCTCTCTTTCTCTTTTCCTTCCCTTCCAGACTATGGATTACAGAACATACATTAAAAGGTTGTCATGTGAATCCTTTTGCCTCTATTTAATGCTCAGTTCTAGGTTGGCATTAGTACCCTCGACTATTATTAGCACCCTGTTCCATTTTCTGTCTTACCTAAACTCTGACTCCCACACGTTTGTGATAATTTCCACCTTTGACAAGACCTCCCGATATATGCTTCACTTGACCTTGGATATTGGTATCATAATATGTACATATATATTTATGCCATGCAAATAAATGCAGTCATTCTGTATCTGTCTCTCTCCTTCTGGCTAATTTCGCTCAACATAATCTTCTCCATGTCCATCCATTTATAGGCAAATTTTATAACTTCATTTTTCCTAACAGCTGCATAGTATTCCATTGTGTAGATGTACCAAAGCTTCTTTATCCAGTCATCGATTTTCGGGCACTCTGGTTGCTTCCAGATTCTGGCTATTGTGAATAATGCTGCTATGAACATAAAAGTAGGGATGGTGTTTCCGCTGCGTATTTTTGGTTTCCCAGAGTAGATTCCCAGGAGTGGTATGGCTGGGTCAAATGGGAGTTTAATTTCTAGTCTTTGGAGGAAAGCCCATATTGTTTTCCAGAAAGGCTGTACCAGCCGGCATTCCCACCAACAATGGATGAGTGTCCCCTTTTCCCCACATCCACGCCAGCACTTGTTGTTCTTGCTCTTTTGAATATGTGCCAGTCTCTGTGGTGTAAAGTGGTATCTCATTGTTGTTTTGATTTGCATCTCTCTGATGATTAGTGATGATGAGCATTTTTTCATATGTTTTTTGGCCATTCGAATTTCTTCCTTGCTGAAGTTTCTGTTCATTTCTTGTCCCCATTTTTTTGATGGGGTTGTTTGTTTTCTTCTTGTAAAGTTCTACCAGTGCCTGATATATCCTGGATATTAACCCCTTATCAGATGGGTATTGGGTGAATATTCTTTCCCATTCTGTGGACTGCTTTTTGTATCTTAGTCACTGTTTCTTTTGAGGTGCAGAAGCTTTTTAGTTTCAGGTAGTCCCATATGTTTATCTTTTCTTCTAGTTGCTTTGTTAGTGATGTTTCACCTTTGAAGATGCCTTTAGCTTCAATGTCATGGAGGGTTTTCCTATATTTTCTTCAATGTACTTTATGGATTCAAGTCTGATATTGAGATCTTTAATCCATTTTGATCTGATTTTTGTGCATGGTGTTAGACACAGGTCCAAATTCATTTTTTACATGTTGCTGCCCAGTTTTCCCAACACCACTTGTTGAAGAGGCTTTCCTTACTCCATTTTAGACTCATTGCACCTTTATCAAAGATTAAATGATCATGTGTTTGAGGTTGGGTGTCAGGATACTCAATTCTATTCCATAGGTCCACAGGTCTGTTTTTATTCCAATACCATGGTGTTTTAATTACTACTGCCGATTTTTTGTGCTCTTTCCATGGCCATAGGTCAAGTTTAGAACCATATTCAAAAAATAAATTAACATGAAGCAAATACTTGAAGTTCTTTGGACCTTCATTTGTACCAGTCTCAAATCCTTGGAAAAAACTGGTTTTTGTTTTCAATTCTAAGCAATAAATTACCTCTTATTTTAGCCACTTAAAACAATACACATTTTGTGTCACAGTTTCTTTGGTTCATAAATCAAGACAGGGCTTAATTGAGTCCTCTGATTCAAGGTTTCACATAAGGCTTCAATCAATTGTTGGCCAGAGCTGGAATATCATCTAAAGACTCACATGGAGAATTGATAGCCAGACACATGTGGTTGTTGACAGATTTTCAGTTCCTCAAAGGTTGCTGGACTGGTGGCTTCCTGCATCAGTTTCTAAGTGGCTGTTGGCCAGAAGTCACCCTGTTGCCTTACCACATAGAACCCCCTGATAAGACTGTCTGCTTTCATAAAAACCAGCCAGGGAGAAGCTCAGTTAACAAGATAATAAAAAACTATCTTACATAACATAATCTTATATTTATGTAGACTTTTATCCCTTAAGTAACTTAATAAGGCCAGTCTACACTCACAAAGAGGGGATTAAATAGTAACATGATCACCAGAAGACAGAATCATTGGGGATTTTTTTTTCCCCCCCCAACCCCCATCCTCCTCCCTACAGTGCCAGGGGTCAAACTCAGGGTATCACACGTGCGATGTAAGCACTCGCTCACTAAGACACATCCATGGCCCAAATAAGGGATTTGGGGTTTGGGTTTGGGGTCACATCCACTTATTCTTATTACTCCTGACTCTGTACTCAGGGATCACTCTTGGAAGTGTTGGGGGACCAATTAGGGTGCCAGGAATTGAACCCAGGCCAGTCACTTGCAAGGGAAGTGTTGTGGCACTATCTCTTCAGTCTTTTAACCATTTTTTTAAATGTATGAATTTATTGTTCTTTATTCTTTTAAATAAATTATTACTTTAGCACTTGAATTGATGTCAAGCCCCATGAAACTGTATCCACCTACTGAATTAGCACTGACTGGGAATGTGAGTGAGTGGTAATTGTCAGTTAGTGGTAATTAAACTGAACCCACCCACTAAATTACCACTGATTGGGAAGCATAACTGCTTCTTAGATGATCCTTCTCATTCCATTCCCTTCTATTTTACCTGGCTGCCTCCACCACCCAGTGGTCATCCCAGATAGAAACACTAATCATATTATTACCCTCTTGAAAAGGCTCCTCTGTCTCCCTATCATGAAACTGTTCAAAATGTTCAATCTAGCCAAAGATATCTCTGTTTAAATTTTAGTTATATTGTCAACAACTCTGTGTCTCTTTTAGTTTGATATTTAGATGATATTCAGATGATATTTTTCTTCTGTTAAAATGAAACATCACAATTCACTGTTACAGATTATCACATCTGGCTCTTCATCTCTCCATTTTTACTTTACTCACATTTTTTATGTCTCAGATTATTTACATCCATTAAAACCTACTTTAAATGGTTCCTTTGCAAACTTTCACTCTCAGGATATAATAGTCTTTTCTGCCTACGTTAGTACTTTTATTCCACTCTTCTCATTCCTACAAATTAAGACCCATGTTCTATTTGCATCACTTTTAAATTTTTCATTTTTCTGGCATACTAAGTTCTTTAGAGAAAATATTGCTCATTTCCTCATCCTTGAAACTTCCTTAGCACCTCTCAAGTGAAGTGTTTCTAGAGCTTTATGTATTATTAATTGTAAGGGAATGGTTGAATAAATAAATGGTATGACAAATGATCAAACAATAAATGAATTTATTAAAGTATTACCTCATTTAGTCATTTATTTGCCAAAACAAACAAATATTTATTTAGACAAAACTGCACATGCACATGTGTTAATTCCAGGACTCTAAAGTGTAATAAAATAAGAAGAAAATAGCAACCCTTTTTTAACATGTGGTCTTGTTGCAGGTTGTCTCCACAGGTGACTTATGTAAGGCCGGAAGGGGAGAGAGATGGTCCCTTTCTCCCCAGCCGCCTCTGCCACCCGGGATCCGCTGGGCAGGCTTAGGACTGATAAAGTCTGCTATGAGCCCCTGCACGGCGTGGGCCTGAGTCCCACCAGCCCCAAGAGGTGGCCTCAAGCCACGCCTGATGCCCGCTTAATCTCTAGGCACGGGAGTTGATCCCCACCACCCGAGGTTTCTCGGGGAGCCATGGACTCAGGCTGGAGCAAGGAATTGCTCTTTGCAGGAAAGGAAAGGAAAGTCAGTCCTAGGCCTTACCCGGGGCTGCCTTAGGGTTCTTGTCTTCCTTGCAGAAAAAGAATTTTCAGGAGTCGATGAGCAGTGAAGTAGAATAGATTTTATTAAGGAGGTTTAAGGAAAGGGGGAGGGGAGAGAAAGAGAGGGAGAGTAACGCTCAAGGGAGAACGCGGGCTGCTCCAAAGACAGAGAGCAAGTGAGAGAGAGTACACATCTTAAGAGGGGAGATGCAGGCAACACACATGCTTAGGCACCACATGTGCTGGGCCACATGGTCTCAGGCAGCATGTGTGTCCATGCAGCATGTGCGTGCAGGCAACATGTGTGCCCAGGCAGCATGTGCACGCTGTCCTTTGGTCAGGACGGCTTTTATAGATTTCTCCCCAAGTTACTCCCATATGGGGCTTAAACCTCGGTTACTAGGGCCCATTGCCAAGGGGAGTAGACTTTGGGAGTGGTCTTCTTTGACTGGAATGCTTTGGAGTTTCTGTGAGTTGGGTCCTGGGCAGGAAGGCTGATCCATCTCCCTCAGGAGATTTAATCAGCTAAAGCCATTCATACATTCCCTCTAGCCCCAGGGTCTATTGTTGATTGTGGTCTTCTCAAGTCTGGTTCCCTTGTGGCAACAGGTGTGACTCTGGATAGCTGAAGGACCAGGTTTCTTTCTTATTTAGGAATTTTTATTTCCTTGTGGAGACCCCGTCTGCCTGCCTACAACAGTCTCATTCTAGTTGGTCATCAAAAAATGAAACCAAAAATGGATATACGTTCACTTGTATCACTTGTATCACTTGTCTTCCCGTTGATCATCAATTTGCTCAAGCGGGCACCAGTAACATCTCTATACATCCTGGCACATGCTAGTAGAGCCCAAGGGCATCTGCTAGCTCCAGGAACATAAAGAGCCTCAAACCATTCCATCGGGTCATGGGGATGTGGTATATAATTGTTACTGGTATTTGGCATATCAAATATGACACGGGTAGCTTGCCAGGCTCTGCCCCTAAGGGAGGGATACTCTTGTAGTCACCTCTAATCTCGAGCATTTATTGACAAAACATGAGGCAACAAGTAGCCACGTGAGCCAGGCTGTGATCAGCTCTTCTGCTGGGTGGATTTCTGATGAGAGGGGAGTCCGGATGTAGAAAATGACTGGCCTCATGGTGTGGGGGGTTCTCTGGCTCCTTGCAAGGCTGTGCTGGGGTGGCGAACCAGGGCTAGAACCTGCCATCCCTCCCAGGCACCTCGTGATCAGCTGGGTACAAGGAGAGCCGATAACAGCTCTGCCCCATATATGTAAGTCATACATCAGCATACCTGGGCTGGGCTTGAAAAAACACTGCTGCAGGCTGGGTCTAGACGAGCCAGTCTGTGTTCAGTTCTTCTGCTGGGTGAATATATTATAACTACTAAATGTGACGCAATGGGGAGAAAAGGCTGCAAAGTTTAAGAAGAGAACTCCCCAGACCGACCAACTGGGAAGTCTTTGGCACCATTGCAGCAACATGGGAAGATACCATCATTGATGACATCGATGAAGAATACAACCGACTGGTTCAGCACCTCCATGATTGTGCGAAGAATGCTAAGAGAGAGAAAGACACAAAAGGAAGCTTGTCTTCAGAAACACTTGAGCTCATTCGCCAACTTGGGAAGGCGCGAGCCTCAGGAGACCAAATGCTAACGTTCAAGCTTGCTAAGCGGTGCAGAGAAGCGATAAAAAGAAGACCTCAGAGACAGAGAGCAGAAATACTGGAAGATGCAGTAGAAGCCGGGAAAAGCATTCGCACCGCCCCGCCTGTCCTTCACCAACTATAAGATCAAGGTGACTGCCCTCCGACGTCCTGATGGATCTATCACATCTTCCAGAAAGGCAATGGAGAAGATTATCCAGGACTTCTACTCAAATCTCTTTAATAGCCACATCCACCTGCCCACATACCAAATTCCACAGGATGGATATGTCACCCCAGGACTTCTACTCAAATCTCTTTAATAGCCACATCCACCTGCCCACATACCAAATTCCACAGGATGGATATGTCACTCCCAACATTCTCCCTTCTGAAACCGACATGCCATCTCGTCAGTAAAGAAGGGAACAGCACCAGGCCCAGACAAAGTCAGACCCGAACACCTGAAGAATCTGCCGTCGGTACTCATCAATACACTAGCTCGGCTCTTCACACTCTACCTGTCCAAATGCAAGGTGCCCTCCCAATGGAAAACCAGCAGGACAGTTCTACTGTTCAAGAAGGGAAACATACACGACATCGGCAACTACCGCCCCATCTGCCTGTTGTCCATCATCTACAAGCTGTTTACATGAGTCATCCTGAACAGGATTAGCAGAACACTAAATGAAGGACAACCATGCGAGCAAGCAGGCTTCCGGAAAGGATTGAACACAATCGACCATATCCACACAGTAACCAAGCTCATCGAGGTTTGTAGGGAGTACAGGATGCCACTCTGTCTCACATTCATTGGTTTACAGAAAGCCTTTGATTCTGTGGAGACTGAAGCAGTCATCGAAGCCCCTAGCCAAACAGGGTGTTCAAATCCAATACATAAAGATCCTTCGTGAGCTGTATTACGGATTCACCACCAGGATCTCACCATTCTACAACAAGTGATCATTAATGTGAAAAGAGGGGTTCGACAGGGTGATACCATTCCACCAAAACTCTTCAGCGCCACCCTTGAGAACATCATGCGACAATTAGAATGGGAAGGAATGGGAGTAAAGATAGATGGTTGGCAACTACACCACCTCGCCCCGCTGATGACATTTTTCTAATAACACCAAACATTAGCCAAGCGGCACAAATGCTGGCTGACTTCAACCGAGAATGTGGAAAGATAGGTCTACAGCTGAATATAAAGAAAACCATGTTTATGAAGAATGAACTAGTTCCAGAGGCCCCATTCACTCTCAATGGAACAAACATCTCTGAATGCAGCAGTTATGTGTACCTAGGTCGAGAAATCAACATGACAAATGACCTAAAACCTGAGCTGCGCAGGAGGAAGAGAGCAGCAAGGAATGCTTTCAAAGGCATCGAAGAAATAGCTAAAAGGACAAAGAACCTCCGGCTTCTGGCACATCTCTTTGATTCCACCGTTCTCCCTGCATTAACATACTCCTCAAATACCTGGACCCTACAAAAGCAGGATGAGAATGCTATTCGGGTCTCCCAGAGAGGAATCAAAAGAGCTCTGCTTGGAATATCACGCCTCACTCAAGTGAGAGAAGGAATCGGAGTTCTGACCTTCGTTGCTATTCCAGAATCAGGGACGCTGTCTCGTTTGCCAAATCAGATGGGCTGGACATGTAATGTGATTTGGAGACAACTGCTGGACTAGAGCTGTTACCAACTGGATCCCACGGGATGTCAAAATATCACGTGGCCGCCCACCTACAAGATGGTCAGACTTCCTTGTCAAGACCCTGAAGGAACGGTTTGAGGCTCTTCATATTCCTGAATCAACCAGATGCCATTGGGCTACATTGGCACGTGATAGGGTCCAATGGAAATGTTACTGGCGCCCGCTCGAACAAATCGATGAATAATAGGATTCAAGTAATCAAGTGAAATGTGACGAAAGAGGCGTAGATGGCATTGGTGTCCTTGTCAACACGAACATGGCTGTCAACATTGATTCATTTGAATGCCTAACAAACAGGATAGGACGATTACACTTGAAGAGATGTGGCCCACTGCCATCAATTTCTATCTTCATTTTCTACTCACCAACATCCAGATACAAGGAAGATGAAATTGAGAAATTCTACATGGAAGTAGAAGAGTTCTGTAAAAAAGATAACACCTTCTACAAGATCATAGTCGGTGATTTTAATGCCAAGATAGGACAAAGAAGATCGACTGAAGAACTCCACATCGGGACTCATGGCCTAGAATGCAACGAATAGAGTGAGAGATTATCTGAGTTCATCATGTCCACCAAGACCATTCATGGGATCTCACAGTTCCAGAAGGCTGAAGCGAAACATTGGACATGGGAATCTCCTGGTGGACAGTTCCACAATGAAATTGACCACATCATCTTCAATCGACAGTTTTGTCTGACCGTTGTTGCTGTCGTTCCCAAATCCCAAACAGGATCAGACCACCGTCTCCTTCATGCAAAATTCTACTTCCCGAACGGGGAGAGAAAAGGCTGCAAAGTTTAAGAAGAGAACTCCCAGAATGACCACCAAGGCACCATTGCAGTAACATAGGAAGATACCATCATTGATGACATCGATGAAGAATACAACCGACTGGTTCAGCACCTCTATGATTGTGCGAAGAATGCCGAGAGAGAGAAAAACACAAAAGGACGCCTGTCTTCAGAAACTGTCCAGCCTCATTCACCAACGTGGGAAGGCGCGAGCCTCAGGGAACCAAATGCTAACGTCCAAGCTTACTAAGCGATGCAGTGAAGCGATGAAAGAAGACCTCAAAGACAGAAGAGCAGAAATACTGGAAGATGCAACAGAAGCCAGGAAAAGCATTCGCACCGCCCACCTGTCCTTTGCCAACTATCAACATGACTGCCCTCCGACGCCCTGATGGATCTATCACATCTTCCAGAAAGGCAATGGAGAAGATTATCCAGGACTTCTACTCAAATCTCTTTGATAGCAACATCCACCTGCCCACATACCAAATTCCACAGGATGGATATGTCATTCCCAACGTTCTCCCTTCTGAATTCCGACATGCCATCTCATCAGTAAAGGGGAACAGCACCAGGCCCAGACAAAGTCAGACCCAAACACCTGAAGAATCTTCCATCGGTACTCATCAATACACTAGCTCAGCTCTTCACCCGCTACCTGTCCAAATGCAAGGTACCCTCCCAATGGAAAACCAGCAGGACAGTTCTACTGTTCAAGAAGGGAGACATTCATGACATTGGGAACTATCGCCCCATCTGCCTGTTGTCTGTCATCTATCGCTACATCTGCCTGTTGTCCATCATCTACAAGCTGTTTACACGAGTCATCCTGAACAGGCTTAGCAGAACACTAAATGAAGGACAACCATGTGAGCAAGCTGACTTCTGGAAAGGATTCAGCACAATCGACCATATCCACACAGTAATCAAGCTCATTGAGGTTTGTAGGGAGTACGAGATGCCACAATGTCTCAAGTTCATTGATTTACAGAAAGCCTTTGATTCTGCGGAGACTGAAGCAGTCATTGAAACCCTAGCCAAACAGGGTGTTCAAACCCAATACATCAAGATCCTTCGTTGAGCTGTGCTACGGATTCACCGCCAGGATCTTACCATTCTACAAAGAAGTGATCATTGATGTCAAAAGAGGGGGTTCTACAGGGTGATACCATCTCACCAAAACTCTTCAGTGCCACCCTCGAGATCATCATGCGACAATTAGAATGGGAAGGAATGGGACTGAAGATAGATGGTCGGCAACTACAGCATCTCCCGCTTTGCTGATGACATCGTTGTAATAAAACCAAACATTAGCCAAGTGGCACAAATGCTGGCTGACTTCGACCGTGAATGTGGAAAAGATAGGCTACAGCTGACTCTAAAGAAAACTATATTTATGAAAAATGCACTAGTTCCAGAGGTCCCATTCACTCTCAATGGAAGAAACATCTCTGAATGCAGCAGTTATGTGTACCTAGGTTGAGAAATCAACATGATGAACGATCTAAAACCTGAGCTTCAAAAGCATCGAAGAAATAACTAAAGGACAAGGGAGCCTCCGGCTCCGGGCACATCTCTTTAACTCCACTATTCTCCCTGCATCAACATACGCCTCAGAGACCTGAGCCCTACGAAAGCAGGATGAGAATGCTATTCGGGTCTCCCAGAGAGGATTTGAAAGAGCTAAAAGAGCTATGCTTGGAATATCACGCCTCACTCCTCCTCCTCTGGAGGAGGAGAAGAAGGAATCTGGAGTTCTGACCTCCGTCGCTATTCCAGAATCAGGGGCGCTGTCTCGTTTGCCAAGGCATTGAAAATCAGATGGGCTGGACATGTAATGCAATTTGGAGATAACCACTAGACTAGAGCTGTTACCAACTGGATCCCATGGATGTCAAAAGATCACATGGCCGCCCACCTACAAGATGGTCAGACTTCCTTGTCAAGACCCTGAAGGAACAGTTTGAGGCTCTTCATATTTCTGAAACAACCAGATGCCATTGGGCTACATTGGCACGTGATAGGGTCCAATGGAAATGTTACCTGTGCCTGCTCGAGCAAATTGATGAATAACAGGATTCAAGTGATAAAGTGATCAAGTGATCAAATGCATGTATTGAAGTCACAATGTGTAATAGGAGAGAAGGAGGAGAAGCAGAAGGAGAAAAGGAAAAGGAGGATAAGGAAGAAGAAGCAGAAGTGAAGAAGAAGAAGAAGAAGAGGATGAAGGAAGAAGAAGGAAGAAGAAGAAGAAGAGGAAGAAGGAAAAAGAAGGAAGAAGAAGAAGAAGAAGAGGAGGAGGAAGAGGAAGAGGAAGAAGAGGAAGAGGAAGAAGAAGAAGATGATGATGAAGAAGAAAGAAGAGGAAGAAGAAGAGGAAGAAGATGAAGAGGAAGAAGAAGATGAAGAAGAAGGAATAAGAGGAAGAAGAAGAAGAGGAAGAAAAAGAAAAAAATAGGAAGAGGAAGAAGAGGAAGGAGGAGTGGAGAGGAGGATAAGGAGGAGGAGGAGTAGGAGGAGGAGGAGAGGAGGAGGAAGAAAGAAGAAAAGAAGATAGAAAGAAGGAGGAGGAGGAGGTGAAGGAGAGGAGAAGGAGGAGGAAGAAAGAAAGAAAGAAGGACAGAAGAAAGAGAAAAGAAGAAGGAGGCAAAGAAGGGGAGGGAGAAGGAGGAGGAGGAAGAAAGAAAGAAAGGACAGAAGATAGAAAGAAGGAGGAGGAGGCGAAGGAGAGGAGAAGGAGGAGGAAGAAAGAAGAAAGAAGGACAGAAGATAGAAAGGAGGAGGAGGCGAAGGAGGAGGAAGAAAGAAGAAAGAAGGACAGAAGAAAGAGAAAAGAAGAAGGAGGAGGCAAAAGAGGAGGAGGAGAAGGAGGAGGAAAGACGAGGAGGAGGAAGAAAGAAGAATGAAAGACAGAAGAAAGAAAAAAGAAGGAGGAGGAGGCCAAGGAGGAGGAGGAGAAGGAGGAAGAGAAGGAGGAAGAAAGAAGAAAGAAGGAAAGAAGAAAGAAAAAGGGGCCGGAGCGATAGCCCAGCGGGTAGGGCGTTTGCATTGCATGTGGCCGGTCCCGCCCGGGTTGATCCCCGGTATCCCATATGGTCCCCCGAGCACCGCCAGGAGTAATTCCTGAGTGCAGGGCCAGGAGTAACCCCTGAGCATTGCCAGGTGTGACCCAAAAAGCAAAAAAAAAAAAAAAGAAGAAGAAGAAGAAGAAGAAAGAAAAGAGAAGAAATAGGTAGAGGCAAACTTGGCTGCCATAGAGGCAGGCTGGGGGAGGGGGAGAGAATCTGGGGACATTGGTGGTGGGAAATGTGGACTGCCAGAGGGACAGATGCCAGAACACTGTATGACTGAAACCCAATCATGAACAGCTTTGTAATTGTATATCTCACGGTATAATAAAATGTTTTTTTTAAAAAAGGATGAAGCCAAGACTTGCCACAAATTCATAGAAGTGTTTTTCTTGATTAGGTCTTTGTGCTAGGTGACTAAGGTGTGCTCAAATGCAATGTGTAAAATTTCAGCCATTCAGGACATTTTTGACCACACCCAGCAATAATCAAAGGTTATTTCTGGCTCTGTATTCAAGAATTGCTCCTGACAGGACTTGAGGGACCATTTGGGATACCAGGATCAAACTTAATTGCCCTACCCTCTGTGCTGTCACTCTGGCCCATGGGAACAATTTTATATGTATTTTTTGTTATGAACTGGAAGATATAATTCATTTTATGTTTACTTGTCTTAGGGATTAAATAAATTATATGCCATTTTACTTAACCACTTCCATAATTTTTAATTCTTGATTTGACAACTTGATCTTGAAAATTTTGCAAGATTAGACTAATGATTTGTCTGTAGCTTCTATCAACACAATCCTGGTTCTGCCATCTGAGGGCATGAGGACAAATGAGAGCCCCAAGGGAGACCAGGTCCTTTCCAAAACACAGTACTCCCTTTTTCTGTGACTAGGACTGCTGGTAGCTGAGCTTATTTTGTCTGAGGTTCTTCCTTTGTCAGTGGCTGGCAATCCAGTGCTTTTGTTTATGCAAATAGACTTGGCCTGAAGTCTGCATTGCAAATAGTTTGCTGCTGGGGTTTCCCAGTTCCCAGTTCTGGATAAATTGTTGGTAGCTTTCAATCAGTAACCCAGGAAAAGATATAGCAGAGACTGTACCCCTAATAACTCAGAATGTAGTTTCATTTAGAGATAGAATCTATACAGAAAAAAAGTAATTAGGCTGTAATCCAGTGTGATTGATGACTTTATAGAAAAGTCATCAGTCTGCTGGAATTGGGCCAGCAATGAGGTTCAGTAGTAGAGCACTTGCCTTGAATGCATGAGGCCCTAGATTTAATTTTCAGCACTGCACATATCTCCAGCACTGAGCCAGGAATAAGCTGTGAGCACCAGTTATATACCTCCAAATAAATTTTTAAAAATGGTGGAGATGTGATGGAAGTAGTGGACGATACAGCCTTGTCCCTAGGGAAGTAGAGAAAGATGTGGAAAAAGGAAAACGCCATCTCCAAACAAGGAACTTGGAACTAGGAGAGAAGCACAGTACTTAGAAGGAACCAACCCTGTAGATGTACTGATCTTGGACTTTAACATCTTGATCTCGGCATCTGGCATTCAGAATTATGAGATTTGGAATTTTTGTTGTATAAGCCACCTTGTTTGTGGTACTTGAATATCTATGTCAAACTAATAAGAGTACATTTTCATGGAAAACTTTATAACCAACTTATATCTCCTGAATGTTTATGCTGTAGGGGTTTTCTCTCTCTAGGATTATTTACATTTAAGCCTAAAGCAAGCTCAACAATAGACCCCAGAATGTAAATAGTTTATGGTTATTAAAAAAAATGCACCAACTAAAAGCTCTCTCTTGATATAAGCATTACTTTTCTGGAACAACTCTAATGTCACCAAGCCAATTTTGGCCGTCCCTTCTTCCTTTGTGAGCTACTACAAAATTAAGAGGGAGTGTGTTAGTTACACGCTGAAGGCAGAATAAATAGAGCCAAAAGTACTCTGAGAATCAAAGAGGAATGTGCCAGAAGCACAATGAAGTTTTGTATTAGTCTCTAGCAGCTCAGGTTACCACCATATTTACTTAAAGGATTGAAGAAACCATTGTATATCCTGGTTCAGTAGGAAAGGGATTTTAAAATTCATCCGAATGACTGGTTCCTAAGAAGGGGCACCTACTAACTAAATAAGGTGTCTTTTTCTTCACAACAGGACGGGAATGAGGGTATTTTATCTCATCTAGCATTCAAACGGAGGAAAGAAACAAATTATATCCACCAAAGTAGAGCAATTCTTAAGCTTATAAAAATTAATTTGTGTCCCCCCCCCCCATTTTTATAAGTGAAGTAATCATTATAAGAAATGTGTTTTGAGCAGCTACAATGTATTAAATGTTGGGACTTCACAGGTGAGCCAAAGTAAGCACATTCTCTAGTAGGCGCCAGACTGTGAAAAGCAATAGTAACTGCAAGGCAAATTGAGATTACACTAAAGCAGTATGAGCTGTAATGAGGATCAGACAAGAATGTTACCTTATCAAGGTGATCAGGGAAGCCATCTCTAATGGAGACTTGCACTGGTTTTTACTACTAAACATAACTGTCTTCAAATGCTTACAAACTTTCTTATCATTTAACTCTTCCTGGGAGTCAGAAAACCCTTTCACTATAGAAGCTTCAAAAGGGTATTTGCTTCCCAAATTCTCTTGCTGTTAGACTGCAGCAGCATTTATGGTTTGTCTGCCCGTCCATCCCCACCCCCACCCCCGCTCCCCCTCCACTGCTCCTGAGGTGAGTAGGAGTCCTTCTTATGAACACAGAGTGCTTCAAGTGCTTCACAACTTTTTAGAAGTGTTTTTTTTTTTTACCTGATCTGGAGTATTATTTCTGGATGATGATGGAGCATAGTTCTCTATTCCACACAACAACCGCTTCACCTATAAGTTACAAATATCTTTGGGGTTTTTTTGTTTGTTTTTTGTTGTTGTTGTTGTTTGTTTTTTGCTTTTTGAGTCATGCCCAGTGATACTCAAGGTTACTCCTGACTCTGCACTCAGGAATCACTCCTGGCACTGCGTGGGGACCATATGGGATGCCGGGGATCTAACCTGGGTCGGCTGCATGCAAGGCAAACGCCCTACCTGCTGGACTATCATCCCGAACCACAAATATCTTTTTTAATATTTTTTTTTCTCAAGAACAGTAAAGCCTTCTGCTGCTTTTATATAAAACTTAAAGTGATACAATTTCCCTAAGCAGTGAGCTGAAATATGAAAGACAGGTAGGAGTCAATTGGACAAGAGTAGAGGCAGAGTTATTCTATGCAGAGAAAATCAACAACAGGAATAAGATGGGTTATTTTAAGGGAATGTACTTAGTGAGAAATCCATATGTATGGCAATATATATGGGTTCAACTGAAGCAATACATATGGGTTTTGTATTAAGCCACACCTGAGCAAAACCAGGTTTGGCTAAAATGAAACAAGAAAAATAAATAAATAAGGAATTAGAAAAGGATTATCTGAAGAGAACAAAGCAAGCTAAAGTGGAAACAAAGCAAACAGAAGTCACTCTTGCTGCCAAAGCCCAGGGAAAGGTCTCTACTGACGAAGAGTGACAACTTATAACCTGTTTTGGAAGCCCTTGTCTTTCCAGCCATCAGCATTCCTTGATTTGTGGCTATGTCATACCAATCCTGCACCTTCTTCCTTGTAGAAAGTTTATTATAAGGATTCTTGTGATAGGCCAGAAATATGGCTCCAATAGCAGAAGCTTGTGCTTCTCACATGGGAAGACCCTTGTTTATTATTCACTACCACCAAGACCCCAGAGTGCTACCATGAGTAGGCCCTAACAACTGCGGGATGTGATCTCCCAAATAGAAATTTCTTGTTATCATGTTTTTGGTTCAACAGGATAAAGAAAGAAAACTTCTCCATTTCATGATTCTTTTTTGAGGCATACCTGAGGGGCAGATTACCAGGAGTCCAGCCTGGCGCTTGGAGAGAAGGACCCCACGGGAGGGGGTCTGGCCCTGAGGATGTGTGCAGACACACCACCCAGACCCCTCCCAGCCAGACTGAGGGAAGAGCATCACCATGTGGGCCCTGTTGGCCCCACCCAGAGGGCTCTCGTGACCAGCTTTGCAGCACCAGCTCTGTCCCCAAACCACAATGAGGTCCTTGTGGCCGAGGGCAATATGAGGCGACTCCACTGGACAGTGGATGCACATGTCCTTGAAAGAGCAGCAGAGGACAATGTGAGCAGCATATCAGGGTGGGTGCGCATGTGCTCTCCTCTGGGGCGTTCAACTGCCACCAAATGTGTCTGTGTTCTGACCTGGAGAGAGTATGCTCCCAACGCCCAGCTACAGCCGGACACACGTGCACTTAAGGAGCATTGTGTGAGCCATTTTCCACATCCGGACTTCTCTCTCGTCAGAACTCCACCCAGCAGAAGAGCCTATCACAGCCTGGCTCATCCAGACCCACCCTGCAGCAGTCTTTTTTCAAGTCTGGCCCAGGTATGCTGATCCAGAGACTCACAGACATGGGGCAGAGCTGCTACCAGCTCTCCCCTGTGCCCAGACGCTCATGAGTCACCCGGGAGGAACTGCGGGTTCTAGCCCTAGCCCGTCACCCCAGCAGAGCCTCGCAAGAAGCCAGACAACTCCCCACTCCATGAGGGCCTCCATTTTCCACATCCTGACTTCCCTCTTGTCAGAACTCCACCCAGCAGAAGAGCTGATCACAGCCCGGCTTGCAGCTGTGTGGTTCATCAATAAATGCTGGAGATCAGAGGTGACTACAAGAGTATGCCACCCGCATGGCAGAGCCTGGCAAGGTACCCGTGTCGTATTTGATATGCCAAACACCAGTAACAATTATAGTCCTAATTCCTATGACCCGATGGGATGGTTTGAGACTCTTTATGTTCCTGGAGCAAGCAGATGCCCTTGGGCTACACTAGCATGAGACAGGACATATGGAGATATTACTGTTGCCCACTCGATGCAAATCGATGATGAATGGGAAGACAGTGATACAGTGATCTTTGTTCCATATTAAGAGTTGGTGATTCCTTAATTGGGGGAAAAAGGGAAATATGAAAATATAACTAAGGTAAGGTTTGAGGTGAGATCACATTGGATTCGGATAGATCCTAAACTTAATCCAAGTGTGCCAACACCTTGATTTCCAACTTCTGGCTTCCACACTATGTATTTGTTTAAGCGAACAAGTTTGTGATAAGTTCTTGAACATCCCTGGAAAATGTACCTTATAAGGTAACAAGCACAGGTTCTAGGGATTCAGATTGTTAGGCGGGTGGAAGGTAGCATTTTATAACCTCTTCTAAAGGGTGGATGTACTTACCCAGCACAGAAGATAGATGATTTCAGATAGGTTCTGCTTGGTGCCAGAAACTATCCAAGGTGTATATTATACTTGATAAGACAAGATGGCAATTATATAAATAGATAAGTAAATAAATGATGGAGAGATAGTACAGGATTTAAGACTCTTGCCTTGCTCACAGCTGACTCCAATTCAATCTCCCAGGCACACCTGGCCCCCACAAGTGCTGGATCAGAAGTAATTCATAAGTGCTTCCAGGCATGGCGTAAAATCCAAAAAAAATTTAGAATAAAAAGTTATTGTCAAACAAATTCAAAGTTAATAAGACCAGTAATTTTCATCCCCCAAATATTCAAGAAGTGATAAGTAATGAAAGTATTTGAGTTGTTTGTGAAGTAATGTTTGGAGGAGGGGACATTGGGTGCTTTCTGGCATGTTCAGGGACTACTCCCTGCTAGGTGCTTGGGAGTCAATCCAGGCAGTGCTGGGGAAATGTGCGGTGCCAGTGATCAACCACAGGCCTCCTGCATACAAATTAGCACTCCGTTTGTCATCTGTGCAAATGACAAAAGAAATGAACCATAGGATGTTTTTTTAAAAAGAACATTAAATCAGATGCTCAGATACTACTTATGTAATACAAATAGTAAGATTAAAGATCTTAGCAAATGAAAAAAAGGAATTATTTTGGACAAGCACTTTCATTTTTGAGGAAAAGGGAGACTATCATCCCTGGGTAGGAGAGAAGACAAGAAATCCAACCCCTCCCTCAGGAAAGCCAACCTGGATTGCTAACTCTCTGTGTATACAGTTTGCTGACCTTTGCATGTTTACCACTCTTGTCTTCTCTAAAACAATTGCTCTGCTCATCATTTTCTTGCTGATCCTGTGAATCCTCCTCTAACTCTGTAATGTCATTGATTTTTAATCAATTCCATGGACACTTTTGCCTAGCTGGTCTTAAGCCACATCACTCCTGAAATCTTCCACCCTCACATAGGTTAGACATCTTTTCCATTCTCTATAGCTGTTAGGAAAATCACACACAAAACAAGATGGAAGCCCTTTCAAGCTCAAGGTTCAGCTCCTTCTGAGGCTGGGTCCATTGTCTTTAAGCATCTCTTAACCCAGTGTTTATGGCATCAACACCACACTCCAGATACCTATTATTCTAATACTATTAACTTTCTACTCCTCAGAATGATTTTACCTTTCTTTAGAGTAAAAGCCTAAATTCCTTCATGATCTTATTTATTCCTTTTGCTTTTCTTCACTATTTTCATCTGAACAGAAAGATTTTTCCTTCTCCGCTCAGTAGATTGTGCCGCTTCTAGGCAAAGTTAGTACCTCTGTCAATTCTCAGGTCACTCTGCTGGTCTGCCTCGCTGTTAAATTTCAGAAGGAACACTCTGAAACTGATCAGAAACTCTTACACCATAAATGGGATTTGTGGATAGTGGGCTTCACTCTAGGAAGTCATTTCATGCCGTTTCTTTTCTTCTTATGAAGGTTGAATAACCCATCAAAGGATCTGCTAGCTTTTCCTTAAAGGCGTCAGTCTTGTGCCATTAATCTGGGATTTTGTAGGGGAGAGAGAGCTGGAATTCAAAGAAACTAAAAAGAGAGTGTGGGGAGGAAAATAAAACGAAAGCTGGGATTCTAATGTTCAGGGTGTATGCATCTATGTCACCTGTGTTAGATTTCCTAACTTAGTCTCTTCTTAACCCTCTTCAGGAACTAAACTTCCAGTGGCAAAGATTCATTTTGCAGGGCATGTTTGTTTCAGGATGAGATTAGGAAAATGTACTAGTTCTGAAACTGATTTTCAAGCAATCTGCTGCTTTTTATGGCTTTCATTTCCCCCTCTTCCCTCTTATTTCCTTTCTGCTTCCACCCACTTCTGGAGCACTCAGCAGTTTTGGAACTGATTCATTTGTTAGCTATCTTCTCAGCTGACTTAAAGTTCAGCTCTGCCGGATTTGCTAAGTCAGTTCTACTGACAGTTGACTGCTTTCCAAACATTGATTTGCTTTTCTAAATGTGTCTGTCATCAACTCAAACAAGTCATTTGCTCTTGGGGCTATGTCTGTTCTAGAAAAATGTTTTTACATTCATCAGAACAGGTCCTGAAAGTGGATGATGGTAGATTATATGCTATCAAAATAACATTTCTCTCCATAATTGGAGCAAGTGGCTTACGATTGCACTTTTCACTTTTGGTATTTAAGAAGTAGGAACATTGTCCAGAGAGTCATTTACGTAATTTTTATTATTTTTTACTTTTTGGGTCACACCCTGCAATGCTTAGGGGGTTACTCCTGGCTTTTCATTCAGGAATTACTCCTAGCAGTGCTCAGAGGACCATATGGAATGCAGGAGATCAAACCCAGGTGAACCGCATGGAAGGGAAATGCCCTAACAGCTGTGCTATTGCTCCAGCCCCTCTTCTCAGTATTTTGCCCATATTGTATTCTACTTTACTGTAAACCTTTCCCTTAGTATTATATATATGACTGGGTTCAGTGGAGCAGCCTCAAAGAATAAATTATGAACTAGTAAAGTGTATTACAAGATAATTTTCTCACTTGCACAGAATTAAAGCTTCCAATTGCCCACACCCCCTACCCCCAGCCATCATGCCTAAAGTCACCCCTTACATATTTTCTGCTACCTTCTAAGTTTGATTTTGGGGGAGTTTTCCTTCTTGCAGCTTAGACTGCAGATTATAACTGAACAATACTACTAATAGATACCCTTGGGAGACTTTACTTCAACCAGCTTCCTAAGATTCTAAATGTACTATGCAAGGCACTTTCTACTGGAAATTGTCTCCTTTTCTGCTTTGGGAAATGGGAAGATGACTTTTTCTTCTTTTGAAGCTCAAAATCATCATATAATAATCAAAGAGCTGGGGACGGAGCGATAGCCCAGCGGGTAGGGTGTTTGCCTTGCACGCAGCCGGCCCATGCCAGCCCTATTTTGATCCCCGGCATTCTATATGGTTCTTCGAGCTCCACCAGGGTTTTACCCTGAGTACACAGCCAGGAGAAACCCCTGTGCATTGCTGGGTGTGACCCAAAAATCAAAAAAAAAATCAATGAGCTTATTTTGCTATAGTGATAGCACATTGGTCTTGCAGACAGAGATATTTCCTCTCACGCAGCACTACTACAGTTATTATCCTGTGGCACTGTTGAACTTGTGAGGTTGTTGGATGACAGGCTAGCTAATTTGGGAGCTTTGCTCACAGCTTAATCTAATTACATGTTCTTAAGTCAAGGTTCATTCTAATGAGCTCTCTTCTACTTAAACACTGATAGAGGGTGTGACAGTTTCAGAAGTCACCTTGACTCTGATTAACTTCTGACTTATTATACATCTACTAAGACTTCTATGTTATTTAGATTGGGCACAGCTTCTCTTTATACCCACTGCACGCAGCGTGGGACAGTTAAAATTTACCAGGAGAACATCTACACAATGGAATACTATGCAGCTGCTAGGAAAAATGAAGTTATGAAATTTGCCTATAAATGGATGGACAGGGAGAAGATCATGTTGAGTGAAATTAACCAAAAAGGAGAGAGACAGATATAGAATGACTGCATTTATTTGCATGACATAAATATATATATATATATATATTATAGTACATATTATGATACCAATATTCAAAGTCAGGCGAAACATGGATCAGGAGGTCTTGTCAAAGGTGGAAATTATCACAAACGTGTGGGAGAGTCAGAGGCTAGGTTAGACAGAGAATGGAACAGTGTGCTACTAATTTTCGAAAGTGCTAATACCAACCTAGAACTGAGCATTAAATACAGGCAAAAAGATACACATGACAACCTCTTAATGTATGTACTGTAATCCACAATGTGGAAGGGAAGGAAAAGAGAAAGAGAGAGAAAGAGAAAAGATAAAGAACCTGCCATAGAGGCAGGCTAGTGGAGGGGAGAGAATCGGGGACATTGGTGGTGGGAAATGGGCACTGGTGGAGGGATGGGTGCTGGAACACTGTATGACCGAAACTCCAATATGAACATCTTATGAACATCTTTGTAATTGTATATCTCACGGTGGTATAATAAAATATTTTTTTAAAAAAGAATTTACCAAAAGTCTACCACTCTGGCTACATTGAGACTATTGTTTAAGATTATAGGAAGGATCACACTAGTTTGCCCTCACGCAGGCAAGTGTGACCCTTTCAGTATACGGAGAACAAGATACTCAGAATCACCCTGGTGCAGAATAAATAAGAACTTTGTGGGTACCATCTAGATTACATGAAGCCCATGAAATTAAGACGTATTACTTTATACCAGCCCCCCCCTCTCCAGTGTTTTACATAAGAGATAATCTCTGAAGAAGTGATTATTCCTTGGCAAACTCCTTCGGTTATACCTATAATAGGGTGTAGCACCACCCTTCTAACCTCTTCTACTATCGAGAAGCTGTTTAGGGTTCTTTGTTGACAGGACCCTCCCTGTCAACAGTTAGGATTACTTGGTGTATATAAAGGGACTGACTTGAGGCACTAGCCCCTTCTTTTGGGTAGAACTCCTCTCTGGTAGGATCCTTTTTGATGGGAGACTTGAGCTCTCGTGTATGGTCTAAGTTCTGACCAGAGCTAGAGTTCTTTCATTATATTGGATTGCGTTGTTAGAGCTTCTGTACTATTAAAAATCTTTTTGGAACTGCTCCGGACTCGTATGCTTTCATCCGTTCCCCGGCCGGCCTCGGAGATAGAAGAGAACTTCTGTCCTGATACTGTTGGGGACCCCAGCGGCTCCCCAACATGAGGTTACAATTCATTATTTCTTTTTACAGCTGTTCTTTACAGGTCTGTCTCTCCTGAGCTCCTCAGAGTCAGGGAAGAAAGGACTACATATATGTAGGGTCCTATCCAGCAATGGCCAGGAGTTACTTCTGGCTCTGCAGGAATTACTCCTGGCTATGCTTGGGGGAACCATATGGAACATTGGGAATAGAGCATAGTACAACATCATGTAAGACAAATGCTCCCTACCCACTGTACTATCTCTCTAGTCCCAAGGAACCACCTAATGTTTTTCCTGCTCTGAGCAGTATCTTTAAATAGTGGATGTTCAGTAGCTGTTTATTGAGTAAATGATGAAGTAAATGAAGTGTAAAACAGGTGCCAAATAAATAATGGCAGCATTAATCTAATTGTGACCCTGTGTAAGTATAGTTAATGATGGTCATAGCAGAACATCTGTTTTTTCCTGAAGTTAAGAGTGATTCTTTTATTCCCTTTGTATCACTGTGCTATTTTTATTTAATAATGTTCTCAAGGTGTGCTTTATTAAATCAGTAATAAATTCTGACATAGGTCAGTTAGCTTCCTTCCTGAAACCTCTTTTATTCTCTTCATCGACAGTCTTTTAGCAAACTGACATTTAACTTCTCTTATGTTTTCTATCTTGAGTAGACTTGTCAGGTTCCTGTGTCCTCTTGTTTTCTCCTCTCCATGGAAAGACACACAGTTTCAGAAGCATTTTAAGAAAAAGGACAGACCCTTGTTATTTTATTCCTCACTGCTTCAGACTTTAAGGCATGGCAATCAAAGATAGCTCTTAAAAAAAAAAACAAAGGACAGAAGGAGTGAGTAGAAAATGACCTTTAATTGCTTGAAAGAACCTTTATTCTACCTTCATACTTGATTGCTAGCTGAGCCAAAAAATTTTTTTTTTTTTTTTTTTTTTGCTCCTGGCTCATTGCTCAGGAATTACTCCTGGTGGTGCTCAGGGAACCATGTGGGATGCCGAGGATCAAACCTGGTCTGCCACATGCAAGGCAAACACCCTACCCACTGTGCTATCACTTCGACCCCTTGGTTAAAAAATTCTATGCTGAATATTATCTTTTAGAATTTTAAAGCTATTCTCTGTCACTGTTTTCAAGCTCTCAGAGGAGCTCTCTCATTCTACTTCCTAATCCTTTCTAAGCAACCTGATATTATTTTTCTCTCTTTGGAGGCTTCAACGACATTCTTTGCCCAAATGTGCTAAAATTTTGAAATCATGTTCTTCATAGTAATCCTTTTCAAATGTTTTATCTAGGTCCTTCAAAAGAGTTTTTCAAATAAGAAAATGCATGCATTTTATTTAATTCTGGAAATTTTTTAACCTTTTATGATAGTGTGAGGTCTTCGTTTTCTGTCATACTCCTTTTTAACTTATATTGGTCTTATAGTGTATCTGTTGCATCATTCCTCTCACTTTCTTTTTATAATTTAACTAATTAATTCATTAATTTGGGTCTGTGCCCATACCCAGTGGTACTCAGGGCTTACTCCTGGATCTAATCTCAGGGGTCACTCCTGGCAGTGATCAGGAGATCATATGGGATGTTGGAGATTAAACCTTTGCTGCATGCAAGGAAAATGCCTTCTTGCTCTACTTTCTCTCCAGCCCCAAACAATTGCTTTCTTATAATTTCTTTTATCCATCTTTGACCTTTTAATTCCTATGTAATTTTTCAGAAATTCACCTTCACCCAACTGAAAATTTTATTATTGTTTTTTAAATACCACCCAGTGATGCTCAGAAGTGACTCCCATGGCACTGCTCAGGAGCCACTTCTATGGATTTTTGGAAAATATCATGTGGTTCCCAGGAGTGAATCCATGGCTCCCACATGCAAAGTAAGACTTCCAGCCCTTTGCATAATGTCCTTAGCTCTACTCTTTTATCTTCATTTTAATCCCAAGGTCTTTTCTTGATTTTTGTTTAATTTTGTTCTTTTGGGGTTCACATCAAAGGAAATGCTTTTTTGAATTTTTTTTGTGAGACCAAGAGTTGCCAGGGAAAAGAAAAGGGTCAGTGGCATGGAAAAAAAATTGCTTTTATCACTGTACTTTCTCCTCAATCCTAATTTTACTTCTAAGGACTCTGTTCTCAAATGTTTTATGACTTTTCATTTTTATTACCTCCATCTTACTTCTCCAAGGTAAAACATTGCAGTTTTATGAAGTTGTCTTTATGAAGCTGTCTTTATTTTTATTGCATAAAACATTGTCTTTATTTATTTTTATTGCATAAAACTTTGCAGTTTTATGAAGTTGTCTTTATGAAGTTATCTTTATTTATTTTTTTATTCTTTTGCTTTTTGATTCACACCTGGTGATGCTCAGGGGTTACTCCTGGCTCTTTGCTCAGGAATTACTCCTGGCAGTGCTCAGGGACCATATGCCATGCCGGGATGGAACCTGGTTCCACTGTGTGCAAGGCAAATGTCCTACCCACTGTGCTATCACTCCGGCCCCTTATGAAGTTATCTTTAAACTCTGTGTTCTCTGTCTTCCTTGATTTCCCTTCTCCACAAATTCTGTTTTTCTGCGTTTTGGTCATTTTTATATGGGAAATTTCCTTCTGATAGCTAATTTTTGACTACACATTCTTACTAAATTCAAGGAAGGTAAGATATCTAACCCAAACCATGGTTCCATGGTCTAAGCTTCCTATTAGTGGACTCAGCAGCAGCATGAAGCAATGAATGATATTTCTCCCTGGGTGACCCACAGCGTTATTACTTGAAGGCACTGTTCCCATGTCTGTCTTCTTCTGCCTAAGAAGGCGATGCCTGCCCCTGAAGTGGTGGAAAGGAGCAGAGCTGAGAGATTTTATAGTTCCCTGGGCTGACTCTCACCTTATTCTATTATTTTAGGTTTTTTTTTTTTTAATTTTTTTTTATTATACCACCGTGAAACATACAATTACAAAGGTGTTCATAATTGGTTCTTGGTAATACAGTATTCCAGCACCCATCCCTCCACCAGTGCCCCATTTCCACCACCAATGTACACCTCCCCCTCCCATACTCCCACCCGCCTTAGTAGCAGGTACCCCAGTTTCCTCTCTTTCTCTCTCTCTCTCTCTCTGTCTCTGCATCTCTCTCCTCTTATTTTACATTGTGGCTAGCCCTGCAGATAGTTAGAGTTAATCACTTAAGTCTCTTTGTGTATATTCAGTGGTGAGTTTTAATCTGCCATTACCATTTCCCATATTTATTAAAACACTGGTATCTATATCCTATTAATGAATGCAGTCATTCTATATCTGTCCTTTCCTTCTGACTAATTTCACTCAGCATGATAGACTCCATGTCCATCCATTTGCAGGTAAATTTCATAATTTCATCCTTTCTGACAGCTGCATAGTATTCCATAGTGTAGATGAACCACAGTTTTTTTAGCCAGTCCCTCTGTTCTCGGGCATTTAGGTTGTTTCCAGATTCTAGCTATAGTGAATAGCACAGAGATGAATAAAGAAGTACAGATAGTGTTTCTGCTATGTGTTTTTCGGTCTCTGGGTATATTCCCAGGAGTGTTATTGCTGGATCAAATGGGAGCTCAATATCTAGCTTTCGGAGGAATGTCCATATTGTTTTCCAAAAAAGGGCTGGACCAGTTGGCACTCCCACCAGCAGTGGATGAGAGTCCTTTTTCCCCACATCCACGCCAGCAATATTTTAGGTTGTTTTAAGACAACTCTAAAATATGTTTTCTCTCATTTTCACTTTCTCCACAGGGGGACACAAAGTCCCTTCTTCCGTTTCTGGATCTGGGAAGAGAAACTGGCAGTTGTTTGCGGAATGCAAACTGAAACCCACCCTGTCTGCAACTCTTTCATCCCACACCAGTGCCTGGTGTCCCACGACTGGAGACTTTATGGTCTCACTATTGGTGCCCTTGCCAGCTGTTGGCAGCTTTCTTAGGCTAGAGAGAAAGTAGGAAAGGTGAGGCATTTCTCTTGCTTGTGAGGTCCTGATTTCTATCCCCAACAACTCATTTGGTTCCCTGAGCACCACCAGGGTCACTCCTGAGCACAGAGACAGGAATAGTCACTATGCACAGTCAGGTGGGGGCCCAAACCACAACCCACCCCACAAAAGTGGCAGCTTTCTTTTATTGTCTATGAGATGCCTCTTCTATCTTCCAGAAAGTTGTTAATATCTTTTTTTTCTATAGTTTTCTGTTCTCCTCATGTCTATTTCCCTTTTTGCTTTGTGTATTTAACATCTTTCTATTGACTTCCTTTTCTGTCATTTTGGAAAAGTTTAGCAATAAGAATATTAGCTTGCCGGAAGTTGACCAAGACCTATTTATTTGACGCCTGCCCTTTCTTTGCTGGCTTAAAGTAGCAATAGCATACTTCTGCTAATGTTCAGGCTACGAACACACTTTTTCCTTGCACAATAAAACTACCACAATAATTTCTGTGAATTTTCTTTGAATTAAATTCTATAGGCAGTAAAGTATGTCATACACAAAAAGCTCTAGTGAGTGTAAATTTCCTAAAGAAACAGTTTTGATATCTTTAAAGAGAAGACTACTTCTTAGTGTTGATTATATGTTCATCCCTTTAAAGTGACTCTTTAGAAGAGGCAAAAGTGCCTGCCATATAGGCAGGCTGGGAGAGGGGGTAAGGAATCAGGGGACTTTGGTGGTGTAAAATGGGCACTGGTAGAGGGATGGGTGCTGGAACACTGCATGACTAAAACTCAAACATGAACATCTTTGTAATTGTATATCTCACAGTAGTATAATAAAAAACAATTTAAATAATAAACAAATGACTCAATTTTCTTCACACAAAACTTTTTGAGATAGATTCTGCTCTATTATCATAATTCCTTTTAGAGGAATGCAAAATGAGAGCTTCCCACCACTTCAGGGGCAGGCATCACAGCTCAGTGTGATCCACAATGAAAAATAGTGGGAAAAGTGTCCATTCCAGAACTGACTTCAAAAACCACATTCTCCTACAACTTAATTCACAAGATTCACTGCTGCCTGTCAGGCATGAGGTTGACACATTCAGCCAAAATTGGTGGGTTTCATCAGCATTCAAGTGATAGATGATCAGCTATGATCTCTTTCAAAGTTATGCTGTAAATCATGGCTTACAAATGGTTCTCTACACATCATATATTTCTCTAGAGTAATGCATTGGAATGTCAAAGCTATGTTTCTAAAAATATATAAAACAATTGAACTAGTTTATCTTTCCTTTTTGGGGGGACAATCTCCAAGTCAGCTTTCAGGGGGCCCAGGAAAATGCTTAGTACTATACCTTATACTATGGGTGCTGTTCAGTCCTAGAAATGTTGGTGTTCGTGAAGCCTGTGGTGCCAGAAATGGAGTCTGGGTTCTCTTCCTGCTAGGCATGTGTGTTCCAACTCTTGGGGTTGTCTCCTGGGCCCTGACAAGTAGTTTTGGATGAAATAAAATAATTGCATTTTTCTTCTTTTATTTTGTTTTGTGATCTTTTTTTTCAAATTACGTTTCTGTTGGGGAATGGCCGCGGGGTCCCCGACAGTGTCAGGACAGAGGTTCTCTTCTACCTCCGAGAATGCCGGGAGGACAGATGAAAACTTCACGAGTCTGGTGCAGTTCCAAAAAGGCTTTTAATAGTACAAAAGCTCTTCCACAGCACTCCAATATAATGAACAAACTCTAGCTCTGGTCCGAACTTAGACCATACAAAAGAGCCTAAGTCTCCCACCAAAGAGAAAGGATCTCACCCGAGATGAGTCCTACCCAGAAGAAGGAGCAAAAAGGCCAAAAACCAAAAGCGAAAAGGCCAAAAAGCCAGGAGCACAAAGCCACAGGAGCCAAAAGCCGAAAGCTAAAAGGCCCAAAGGGTGAAGGGTGAAGGGGCCTCAAGTCAATCCCCTTATATACACCAAAGTAATCCAACCGGGAGGGTCATATCAACAAAGAAATCTAAACAGAGTGTAGTGCCACACCCTATTGCAGGTATAAACAAAGGTTATGCCAAGGTCTAATCCTTTCTACCAAGATTATCTCTTATGTAAAACACTGGAGAGAGGGGGCTGGTATAAAGTAATACATCTTAACTTCATGAGCTTCATGTAATCTAGATGGTACCCACAAGGTCCTTATTATTATCTGCACCAGGGTGATTCTGAGTATCTTGTTCTCGTGTACTAAAAGGGTCACACTCGCCTGCTTAGAGCAAACTAGTATGATCCTTCCTATAGTCTTCCTATAGTCTCAGCGTAGTCAGGGTGGTAGTCTCCTGGTAAATTCTAACTGTCCCATGCTGGGTGCAGTGGGTATAAAGAGGAGCTGTGCCCAATCTAGAAAACATAGAAGTCTTAGTACATGTATAAGCCAGAAGTTACTCAATCAAGGTGACTTCTGTAACTGCCACACCCTCTAGCAGTGTTTACATAGAAGAGAGGTCTCATTAGAATGAAACTTGGCTTAAATAAGATTAAGCTGGGAGTGGGCAAAACAACAAAACTCCCAGAATAGCTAAACCTGTCCTCCAACAGGTTTCCATCCATTAAATCTCTGCTTAGGGCCTAGAAAGAGAATAGTTTGATTCCTGGTTTCATATGACCCTCTGAGCACTACAGGGATGGAGCAACAATGCATCTTCTGCCCCTTTCATTAAACCTCTGATTGGTGAAAAATAGCCATAACACCCCACCCCTAAGCTATCACCACCAAAACAAAACAAAACTCTGGCTATTTTTTTTTTGACAGAAGTATTTGGGTCCTTAGAGCTAGGAAGCTTTGGGTTTGATTTTAAGCTCCGACATACCACAGCAATGGTTATTTCAACATAGCTTTTAAGTTTGTCTTTCTACCTATTCTAAGTTGATGCTAGTCATAGCTAACGTTCAAGAGTCTTGAAAGAGTTAAGAGATAATGTCTTCAAAGTTCTGTGACGTGCATCATGCGACTATCTTCAACAGGCCTGTTTGAGAAGAGATTCTGATTAAAATTTGTTTCAGTGAAAGAAATCATTATCAAAGTATGTGAATGTGAAATTCACTAAGCTGTCATCAGGAATGAAGTTGGTTTGCAAAATGGGTTTATCTGCTTCTCTCCCTGAGGGATGTTCTACAATACCCTGAAAGCTTCTCTCTAGACTAAACTTAATTCTTTTCTCTACTATTCAGAATCCTCTGATTCTTATAACCACTGCTTGTATGAAGCTTTGATTTATGATGCTTTCAACTCTTTCCACTCTGATGGTGGTTCAATGCACTCTGCTGGTGGTTCAATGCTGGGTGGGAAGTGGTGCTATTACCCCTGCATGGGGGACCAACAGGGCTTTACTGGTGGTGCTTGGAGACTTTCAAGGCTATACCCAGTAATACTTTGGAAATAATCCAATTCTTTTCTGTCATCTTTCAATATAGGATTTTGTATCTGCCTCTGCTCATAACAGATTGCTTAATTTATTTTCCAGTCTGATATCTAAGAGTACTGATCTGACTGAGTTTAGCTAATGATTCACCTAGATTATAAATCCATAAGTCCCGTGTGAAACTGGTGGTGGCTTTAACTTTGGGTCAATCAGTGCAAACTAGACAAATGAAAGGAAACAAGAAAGTAGATCACTACCTCAAAGTATCACTCACATAATCGTTGGAATAAAATTTGGATGCTTCTACTAAAGTCAACTAAATTGACAGTTGACAGTTCTAAAAATTCTAGAACAGCAGTTTGCACCATATAATTTTAATTTCCTTTCCTTTGGTTTAATATACCTTGAATGACAAAAACATGAGGAAGATTCACCATTTGTTTTCCTTTCATTTCCTTCTTTCCCTCTTCTCTCTCTTTCTTGTCTTTTTTTTTTGGGGGGGTCACCCGGCGATGCTCAGGGCTTACTCCTGGCTCTGAACTCAGGAATTACTTTTGGTGGTGCTTGGGGACCATATGGGATGCAAGGCATCAAACCTGGGTGGGCCACATGCAAGGCAAATGCCCTACCCACTGCCTTGTCGCTCAGGTCCTCTCTTTTCTTGTTTTTTGCCTTCTTTTTATAGGTGGGTTTGGTGCCATCTTTCTGCAGGGTTTGTGGCTACTGTGGGCTCTGTTTGATAATCTCTGTGGTGTGACAAGGATCATATGGTGTCCGAACCTAGCAGAGTATTCTGCATGCAAAGCATATGCTCAAGCCTACTGAGCTGATTCTCCAAACCTACTTTTCTTTCTTCCTATTAGAATAAGTGATGTTGTCAAGATGACTTTCCAATAAATGTTCACTATCCTCTGATGTCAAATTCCCTTTATTCTGATTCTACCAGAATTAGTGCAGGGAGTTGTTACTTGTTTCTTATCTTCCCATTATCGTGTTCATTGATTTGCTCGAGCGGGCACCAGTAACGTCTCCATTCATTGGGAATGAGGTCCGGTATTATTACTGTTTTGGGGCATATTGAATACACCATGGGTAGCTTGCCAGGCTCTGCCGTGACTTTCGTTTAATCCCAGAGGACCCAGTCTTTTTCTATGTCAGACCATCAACCATCCACCACCCAGGGCCCATGGGGCAGAGGCCTGGGTGTAGACAAGACTCTCTTCTGTCTGCCACCTGCTGATGCAGCTGGGGTGGGACTAAAAATTAATTTCTTGGGTTTTCTGCATTGCTCATTTAAAAAGACCCTAAAAATAATGTCTCGTATTTAAGTACTCAACAATTTATGAGATAATTATTCACAAGAACTGTCTAGAGTAATTAATCAGCAGGTAGTGAGTGTGGTTTAAAAATAAAGGTTGAGCCGGAGCGATAGTCCAGTGGGTAGGGCATTTGCCTTGCACCAGGCCAGCCCGTGCCAGCCCGGGTTCAATACCGACATCCCATATGGCCCCCTGAGCACTGCCAGGAGTAATTCCTGAGTGCAGAGCCAGGAGAAACCCCTGAGCATTGCTGGGTGTGACCAAAAAAAAGTAAAAATAAAGGTTGAATGTAATACTAGTTTTTTGCTTTATTCTAATCCTGCCATTATTCTGGGCTTTAATAACTTAAATATTTATTTCTGGGCCTTTAGTAACTTAAAATTAGAGAATTATGCTAGATCATCTCTAATCCATAGTTTGTATTTGCATTTTTCTTTTAAGAATAAAAGATTTCTTATGTTTATTCCCTTGCCTTATACCTGGGTAAAGGTACATTTTATATGGTAGAATTCCTATCAGGTAACTATCTCTTTTTTCTCTTGTACTGATTGAATTACATTAGAATGACCTTTGAACACAATTTCACTTCCCAACTAATTCTACATGGAACTGGAGGAGTTCTATAAAAAAAGATCACACCTTCTACAAGATCATAGTCCGTGATTTTAATGCCAAGATAGGACCGAGAAGATCGGCTGAAGAACTCCACATCGGGACTCATGGCCTAGAATGGAACGAACAGGGTGAGAGACTATGTGAGTTCATCATGTCCACCAAGACCATTCATAGAAACTCACAGTTCCAGAAGGCTGAAGCAAAACGTTGGACATGGGAATCTCCTGGTGGACAGTTCCACAATGAAATTGACCACATCATCTTCAATCGACGGTTCTGTCTGACCGATGTTGCTGTCGTCCCCAAATTCCAAACAGGATCGGACCACTGTCTCCTTTGTGAAAAAATTCTACTTCCCGCTATGGGGAGAAAAGGCTGCAAAGTTTAAGAAGAGAACTCCCAGAACGACCATCAACTGGGAACTCTTTGGCACCATTGCAGCAACATGGGAAGATACCACCATTGACGACATGGATGAAGAATACAACCGACTGGTTCAGCACCTCCATGATTGTGGGAAGAATGTCAAAAGAGAGAAAGACACAAAAGGACGCCTGTCTTCAGAAACTCTCAAGCTCATTTGCCAATGTGTCAAGGCGCGAGCCTCAGGAGACCAAATGCTAACGTCCAAGCTTGCTAAAAGAAGTGATAAAAGAAGACCTCAAAGACAGAAGAGCAGAAATACTGGAAGATAAAGCAGAAGCCAGGGAAAAGCATTCGCACCGCCCGCCTGTCCTTCGCCAACTATAAGACCAAGATGACTGCCCTCCAAAGCCCTGATGGATCTATCACATCTTCCAGACAGAAAGGCAATGGAGAAGATTATCCAGGACTTCTACTCAAATCTCTTGATGCCACATCCACCTGCCCACATACCAAATTCCACAGGATGGATATGTCATCTCCCTTCTGAAATCCGACATGCCATTTCGCCGGTAAAGAAGGAAACAGCACCAGGCCCAGAAAAGTCAGGCCCGAACACCAGAAGAATCTGCCGTCGGTACTCATCAATACACTAGCTCAGCTCTTCACACACGCTACCTGTCCGAATGCAAGGTACCCTCCCAATGGAAAACCAGCAGGACAGTTCTACTGTTCAAGAAGGGAGACATTCACGACATCGGGCAACTATCTCCCCATCTGCCTGTTGTCCATCATCTACAAGCTGTTTACACGAGTCATCCTGAACAGGATTGGCAGAACACTAGATGAAGGACAATCATGCGAGCAAGCTGGCTTCCGGAAAGGATTCAGCACAATCGACCATATCCACACAGTAACAAGCTCATTGAGGTTTGTAGGGAGTACAAGATGCCGCTCTGTCTCACGTTTATTGATTTACAGAAAGCCTTTGATTCTGTGGAGACTGAAGCAGTCATCGAAGCCCTAGCCAAACAGGGTGTTCAAACCCAATACATCAAGATCCTTCATGAGCTGTATTATGAATTCACCACCAGGATCTCACCATTCTACAAAGAAGTGATCATTGATGTCAAAAGAGGGGCTCGACAGGGTAATCCATTTCACCAAAACTCTTTAGCTCTACCCTCGAGAACATCATGCAACAATTAGAATGGGAAGGAATGGGAGTGAAGATAGATGGTCGGCAACTACACCACCTCCGCTTCACTGATGACATGGTTCTAATAACACCAAACATTAGCCAAGCGGCACAAATGCTGGCAGACTTCAACCGAGAATGTGGAAAGATAGGTCTACAGCTGAATCTAAAGAAAACTATGTTTAGGAAAAATGAACTAGTTCCAGAGGCCCCATTCACTCTCAATGGAACAAACATCTCTGAATGCAGCAGTTATGTGTACCTAGGTCGAGAAGTCAACATGATGAATGACCTAAAACCTGAGCTGTGCAGGAGGAAGAGAGCAGCATGGAATGCCTTCAAAGGCATCGAAGAAATAGCTAAAAGGACAAAGAACCTCCCGGCTCCAGGCACATCTCTTTGACTCCACCATTCTCCCTGCATTAACATACGCCTCAGAGACCTGGGCCCTATGAAAGCAGAATGAGAATGCTATTCGGGTCTCCCAGAGAGGCATCGAAAGAGCTATGCTTGGAATATCATGCCTCACTCAAGTGAGAGAAGGAATCGGAGTTCTGACCTCCGTCGCTATTCCAGAATCAGGGATGCTGTCTCGTTTGCCAAGGCATCGAAAATCAGATGGGCTGGACATATAATGTGATTTGGAGACAACCGCTGGACTAGAGCCGTTACCGACTGGATCCCATGGGATGTCAAAAGATCACGTGGCCGCCCACCTACAAGATGGTCAGACTTCCTTGTCAAGACCCTGAAGGAACGGTTTGAGGCTCTTCATATTCCTGAATCAACCAGATGCCATTGTGCTACATTGGCACGTGATAGGGTCCAATGGAAATGTTACTGATGCCCGCTTGAGCAAATCAATGAATAACGGGATTCAAGTGATCAAGTGAACAAGCGATCAACTCCCAGTAATCAATGAGGCTATATTTTTTTTTTTTTGGGTCACATCCGGCAAGGTGCTCAGGGGTTACTCCTGTCTCTGTACTCAGGAATTACTCCTGGCGGTGCTCTGTGGACCATATGGGATCGCGGGGACGGAACCCGGGCCGGCATGGACCGGCCGCAGTAAGGCAAACACCCTACCGCTGGGCTATCGCTCTGGCCCCATATTTGCTTTTTTTTTGAGTGGCACCGAGCAATGCTCACGGATTACTCCTGGTTTTGCACTCAGGAATTACTCCTGGTGGTGCTTGAGACCATATGGGATGCCGGGGAATCAAACCCGGGTCCACCATGTGCAAGGCAAACAACCTACCCACTGTACTATAACTACATCCCCAGCTGAGGCTTTCTTTTATGTAACAATAGATAACTAAGCTTCCCAACAGAGATAAAAATATAATAATATCAACTTGACTAAACAGAATGCACAGCTTCTTGCATCTAAGTTTCTGGCTCTTCTAACTTTGTTGTGATTGGGGAAGATTTTGTTGTGATTGGGGAATAGATTCTCCATTGGGAGAGAGCATTTAAGTATCTTTCATACACATTTTCAGTTTTTATCCAGTGGTATTGGTTATTCTCAATAACAGAGGTATAGTTGTGGGTTATTCTGAGAAACATCCTTGTTTCCAGCCAGTTTCTCTTTCATCTTCACTATGTGTTTTTATCTGTTCACCACCAACATGGAAATGACCAGCTACCACTGTCCCTATTTTGTGTCTAACAGTCTGGGGAAATTTCTTATGCAAATGACTCTGTTTTTATGTTCTGTAAGGCTTTGGCCATTTATTCTGCTAAGTAAATCCTTTTTGTTCTCACATTTTGACATCTGAGAACCTTGCTGTAACTATTCATGTCTGGGTGTCCCTGCTCCCAGTGTAGGAGGATTCCTAGAGACAGAAACTCTTGCCAAAGACCTTTGTCTTCTAATACCAACCACTCTAAGAACTGCACACCTAGCAATATCCAGGACTGGGCTCTCATGGAGTTTCAGTTTTCAGTTGCTATGCCACTGTGCCCATGCATATGGGTCATTCCTAAACCTATTTACAATGTCTTGCCTTGCCTCTTTTATAACACTAACAATTAAGGGCTCTTACCCATGTTCCTCCTGACTCCTACCTACCTCTTAACCAACTGGTGCTTCCACATAAGTATAGAGTGCATTGCCTCAAGTTTCTAGGATTTTGAAGTACAAAATCTTCTTTTTCCACAACAGGCATATCCATGTCTGAGAATCTTACTGATTACACCTGATTAAAACAAGTCCAAGAAACAATTTATTAATTTCTTTCATATTCTTGAAAAATCAAAGAAGATTTTTTATGAATATAAATACAGATCTTTCTAGTGTTTTATTTAGAATTAAATAAAAGATCCAGAAAAAATGGAAAGACTTACCACTGAGCATTTCTTATGTTCATTTACTGCTTTTTATTTCTTTGATCAATTTTTTTCTCTTGTGACATCATTTATAGGCCATTTACTCAAACTTCTGGCAGTCACAACTCTCACATCACATTTTATGAAAGCCTCATCTGTTGCAGGACAGGTTTAGCTATTCTGGGAGTTTTGTTGTTTTGCCCATTCACAGCTTAATCTATTTAAGCCAAGGTTCATTCTAATGAGACCTCTCTTCTATGTAAACACTGCTAGAGGGTGTGGCAGTTACAGAAGTCACCTTGACTGAACAACTTCTGACTTATACATTTACTAAGACTTCTATGTTTTCCAAATTGGGCACAGCTCCTCTTTATACCCACTGCACCCAGCGTGGGACAGTTAGGAATTTACCAGGAGACTACCACCCTGGCTACGTTAAGACTATAGGAAGGATCATACTAGTTTGCATCTACGCAGGCGAGTGTGACCCTTTCAGTACACAAGAACAAGATACTCAGAATCACCCTGGTGCAGATAATAATAAGAAGGACCTTGTGGGTACCATCTAGATTACATGAAGCTCATGAAATTAAGATGTATTACTTTATATCAGCCCTCTCTCTCTCTCTCTCTCTCTCTCTCTCTCTCTCTCTCTCTCTCTCTCTCTCTCTCTCTCCAGAGTTTTACATAAGAGATAATCTCGGGATTAGTCCTAGGCAAAACCTTTGTTTATATCTGCAATAGGGTGTTTAGAGTTCTTTGTTGACATGACCCTCCCTGGATTACTTTGGTGTATATATGGGGACTGACTTGAGGCCCCTTTAGCCTTTTAGCTTTTTGCTTTTGGCTCCTGTGGCTTTTGGCTCCTTGGCCTTTTGCTTTTGGTTTTGGCTTTTTGCTCTTTGGCCTTTTGCTCCTTCTTGTGGGTAGGACTCATCTCAGGTGAGATCCTCTCTCTTTGGTGGGAGACTTAGGTTCTTTTGTATGGTCTAAGTTCAGACCAGAGCTAGAGTTTGTTCATTATATTGGATTGCCGTGGAAGAGCTTTTGTACTATTAAAAGCCTTTTTAGGAACTGCACCGACTCATGAGTTTTCATCTGTTCTCCTGGCGTCCTCGTAGGTAGAAGAGAACTTCTGTCCTGACACTGTTGGGGACCCCAGCGGCATTCCCCAACACTCATCCTTTTGTTTTTCTTATTATTTTTGCTGTACTTGTTCCCAGCAATCTTAAAAAATAACTTTCAGTATTATGATTATCTCCCAAATCTAAGAGAGATAGATAAGCAGATTAATCACTTGATCACTTGACATTCCGTTGTTCATCGATTTGCTTGAGCGGGCGCCAGTAATATTTCCATTTGACCCTCTCACATGCCAGTGTATCCCAAAATACAGTCAGTTTAGTCCTTCCTCGTTTTGGCATCCTAGTTTGGCCCTGAGATTTTGTCAGTCACTTCTTGTTTGTCCTTCTTAGTGCTACAGTATTAAGCACTAAGAAGGGTCAGGGAAATCAACATTGTTATTTCTGGTTTTGTCATATCAAATACGCATTAGACAGCTTGCCAGGCTTTGCCGTAGGCGGTATACTCGGTAACTTGCCAGGATCTCTGAGAGGAGTGGGTTGAATATTCTTGGTAATTTGGAGATAAATCACATGGACGCTTTGCATCCATGCACAACAGTGAGAGCTGGTAGCTACTCTGCCTGGTGTATCTGCATCCAAGCAGATTAATATCATATGACAATTAGGTATTTCTGCACATGTGCATGTGACATTCAAAATGACATAAATATATAGAAATTTTATATAACATACATAATTTCTTCCAGTCATTTACAGTACAAAAATGCAGACATGTCCTATTCAGCAAGAAAGTAAGAATTCCACCCCCATATTTAAATTTTGTTGGGGGAAATCTCCTAATCCCATATAATCAATTAGTTAATCTTGTAAATATTTTCTTTTCTTCTTTATCTATCAAAAATAATAATAAATTTGCAGACAGATTTTTTTGTGTGAATGTCTAGGGCATTATTACAGATATTCCAAGCCCCTGGCATGATTTTTCTATGTTATACTCTCCCTTATCTAGCTTTACAATCTATTTTTTCTACTCAATTCATTGTATATTGATTTAAGAAACCAAATATATTTATTTCCCCATGTTTAGTTACCAAAATTCTCTTATATAGAAACCTTTTCTAGGAATCAGTCTTTTTCATTCCTGGAAAAATTACTAATTAACATTGGGTCCTATCTTTCTAAGGATAAATGAAAGAGTATGTTTTTTAATAGAGGAAGCTAAGAGACATTAAAAGACCACGTATTATAGAGTGAAGGAGATAGCCCAGAAGATAGTTGTGCATGCCTTTTATCAGAGACCTCTAGAATCATCTCAGCACTGCAAGGTGTAGCTCTTTTGGCTCCTACATTCCTTTAGGTATGGCCCTAGTGACCTTACCGCCACTTGACCTGAGAAATACTGCATGATAAACAATGAACTATCCTTAAATGCAAATGATGGCTTCTAAGTGTATGTAGTACAACCCACAATGTGTAGGAGAAGGAAGAGAGAGAGGGGAGAGAGAGAGGAGATAAAGAACCTGCCATTTAGGCAGGCCATGGGAGGGGAGGGAATTGGGGACATGGGTGGTGGGAGATGGGCACTGGTGGAGGGCGGGTGCTGGAACACTGTGTGACCAAAACCTCCAAACATGAACAACGTTGTAATTGTATATCTTATGGTGGTATAATAAAATGTTCTTAAAAAAACCCAATGAACTATCCAATGGTCCAGGCTGACTGTCATTGACAATAACTACTGTAGTCTAAAGTAAAATAGCAAAGTTGAATGTTTTGTTCAAATATCCCAAATCTTGTTCAGTTGAGAATTTCTCTTCATCCTCATTTTGAACCTTACTAGGTTTAGAAACCTCAATGGAGGAGAAAGAATGATTTTGCCTTTTCTTGACTCAAGACCTCCATTTCCTGTGTGGGTACTCATTTCTCCAAAGTAGAATGCTGAGAAAAAAGATATTCAGGGAATGGGCAACATTTTATCAAGCAGCATTTGTGACAGTGCATTGGATGTTTAAAGTTGACCATTTCCCTAACCAAAAACACTCTTCATTCTTCCTTTCTCCAGAGACTTCTGATATATTATATCCTGGTTTCATCAAGGATTTGAGTAGTGCAACTCAAAAAGTGAATACACAGCACACTCTTCAAATTCTGAATGCCTTAGAAAGTCTCACGATCTCAGAGTTTGTCCTGCTTAAATGAACTAACACTTTACATCAGAATACGGCATTTTATTTTCCAGTGTTTGGGTCTTCAGCTGGAATCAAAGGAAATACCATCTCACAACCTGTTCTGGGAAAAGCTGATAAAGAAGAGATAGGGTTTCTCACTTAAAGAAACTCACATCTTAAGGCAAGGGAGATAAATAGTTGTAACATATGCCTGAAATGCATGGGCCCCAGATTTGATCCCAAGCATTGCATGACTTCCAGAGCACCACAGCCCTTAAGACCCCCAAATACTGCTGGTGAGACTTTGCCCCCCCAAAAAGAAACTTAAATTCTGGGACCGGAGGGATAGTCCAGCGGGTAGGGTGTTTGCCTTTCACGCGCCGGCCTGTGCCGGTTCAGATTCGATCCCCAGCATCGCATATAGTTCCCGAGAACCGCCTGAGTGATTCCTGAGTGCAGAGCCAGGAGTAACCCTGAGCATTGCTGGGTGTGACCCAAAAAGCAAAAAAAAAAAAAAAAAAAAATCTGAGAAAGATAAAACATGGTGATATGAAACAGCTTGCTTAAATCCAGAATGGAAGTTTAATGCTTTGACGACACATGTGAAATCACTAAGGTATCTGTCAGTATGTTGTTTATGTACAGTTGCTAAAAAACTAATTTCAAAGCTGCCTAATATATAATTTCTGAAATTGTAAAGGAACTTTACATAAAAGTACATGTATTCCACCAAACCCATCTATAGACCTAAACAATGAAAAGTGTTGGAGGACAGGTTTAGCTATTCTGGGAGTTTTGTTGTTTTGCCCACTCCCAGCTTAATCTTATTTAAGTCAAGGTTCATTCTAATGAGACCTCTCTTCTATGTAAACACTGCTAGAGGGTGTGGCAGTTACAGAAGTCACCTTGATTGAATAACTTCTGACTTATACATCTACTAAGACTTCTATCTTTTCTAGATTGGGCACAGCTCCTCTTTATACCCACTGCACCCAGCGTGGAACAGTTAGAATTTACCAGGAGACTACCACCCTGGCTACGCTGAGACTATAGGAAGACTATAGGAAGGATCATACTGGTTTGCTCTAAGCAGGCGAGTGTGACCCTTTCAGTACTCGAGAACAAGATACTCAGAATCACCGTGGTGCAGATAATAATAAGAAGGACCTTGTGAGTACCATCTAGATTACATGAAGCTCATGAAGTTAAGATGTATTACTTTATATCAGCCCTCTCTCTCTCCTCCAGTGTTTTACATAAGAGATAATCTTGGTAGAAAGGATTAGACCTTGGCATAACCTTTGTTTATACCTGCAATAGGGTGTGGCACTACACTCTGTTTAGGTTTCTTTGTTGACATGTCCCTCCCGATTGGATTACTTTGGTGTATATAAGAGGCCCCTTCACTTTTGCCTTTTGGGCTTTTTAGCTTTCGGCTTTTGGCTCCTCAGCCTTGCAGCTTTTGGCTTTTGGCTTTTGCTCTTTGGCCTTTTGCTCCTTCTTCTGGGTAAGACACAGCTCGGGTGAGATCCTCTCTCTTTGGTGAGAGACTTAGGCTCTCTTGTATGGTCTAAGTTCGGACCAGAGCTAGAGTTTGTTCATTATATTGGAGTGCTGTGGAAGAGCTTTTGTACTATTAAAAGCGATTTTTGGAACTGCACCGGACTCGTGAGTTTTCATCTGTCCTCCCGGCGTCCTTGGAGGTAGTAGAGAACCTCTGTCCTTACACTGTCAGGGGACCCTGGCAGCGTTCCCCGACAGAAAAGGAAGTTTGGATTTTTGGTTGGTGAGCAAATGTTTCTAAAATGCTGAATAGAAGCTGCATGATCTGTTTTTTCCAGTGGTGAGACAAAGGAGTTGCAAAAGGATAAGGAGGATCTGAAACTTTGATAACTTGGCTCTAATCTGATCTATATTATTTATTTCTTTCTTTGTTGGTTCTATTTTAAATAGTGGTTAAGAAATAATCTCCCAGGGGCACTGAAGACACAGAATAGCAGGTAGGTTACTTGCCTACCTGATGTTTGGCACACAGCCAACCAGATTTCGACTCTGACACCTTATGATGGCCTCCTTAGCCCCACCAGGAATTATTCCTGTCTTCAAAGTCAGAAGTAAGCCCTAAGCACCACCATGCATGGCCTAAAATAAACAAAACAAAAAAAAATTTAAACAAAAAAATTATAATCTGCCCTTTTCCTGTTATTCTTGTTGCCTCACCTAATCTGTTAAACTAAACTTATTTCCTAGTTTCTTGTTCTCATCATATAAAAAAAAACGCTGACTACAGTTTCTCTACTTCTTTATTAACAACTATAACTGAGACAGGTCATCCTTCATTTTAACTTTTTAAAAACTTTTATTATACCACCATGACATATAATTGTTACTGGTTTTGGCTTATCAAATACGACACAGGTAGCTTGCCAGGCTCTGAAGCGTGAGTGGTATACTCCAGTAGTAGGCTCTCATCTTGTGCATTTACTGATGAACTGCAACAGGAGAGAGATCAGTTTATCTCTTGGGTGGAGCTCTAACGAGCTGAGGAGTCCAGACATTGAGAATGACTGTCCTCATGGTATGGGGGTTTTAGACTCTTCATGTTCCTGGAGCAAGCAGATGCTCTTGGGCTACACTAGCACTAGACATGACATATGGAGATATTACTGGTGCCTGCTCGAGCAAATGGATGAACAATGGGAAGGCAAGTGATACAAGTGATACAAGTGAACACCGTGAGATAGACAGTTATAAAAGTATTCATATTTGGGTTTCAATCATACAGTGTTCCAGCACCCATCCCTCCACCAGTGCCCATTTCCTAGAAACTAAACTTATTTCTGTGTCCTAACAAAATGTAAAACTTTATTATTATTATTATTATTAATGTTATTATTATTATTCTTTTTTGGGTCACACCCAGCGGTGCTCAGGGGTTACTCCTGGCTCTGAGCTCAGGAATTACTCTTGGCACTGCATGGGAGACCATATGGGATGCCGGGATTGAACTGGGTCAGCCACATTCAAGGAAAACGCCCCTACCCACTTGACTATCACTCAGGTCCTAAAATGTAAAACCTTTAGATAATATCACATTTGTCATGAATAAGTGCATGCATTTGAGTCTTGTAAAGCAGAAAAGCTGATCTTTCCCTGGTTCTTCAATACATGCATGAGATGAGAAGCTACTACAAGAGTATCCCACCAAGACGGCAGAGCCTGGCAAGCTACCCATGTCATATTTGTTATGCCAAAAACCAGTAATAATTATAGACCTCATTCCCATGACCTGAAGGAATGGTTTGAGGTTCTTCATGTTCCTGGAGCAAGCAGTTGCCCTTGGGCTATACTAGCATGTGACAGGAAATATGGAGGTGTAACTGGTGCCCGCTCGAGCAAATGGATGAAAATGGGAAGACAAATGACAAGTGATACAAGTGACAAGTGCATGCATTTAAATTCTGGGAATTTTGTTTGTTTGTTTGTTTGTTTGCTTAGGCTTTTGGGTCACACCCAGCAATGCTCAGGGGTTATTCCTGGCTCTGAGCTCAGGAATTACTCCTGGCAGTTCTCTGGGGACCATATGGGATGCCAAAGATTGATCCCGGTAAACCACTTGCAAGACAAACTCCCTACCTATCGCTCTAGACCCTGAGAATTATTTTGTTTCTTTTTTTTTTCCTTTCCAGCACAGCTGTGCTGCTCAGCCGGCCCCATGTGGAAGCAACCCATGGAGCTGACCTCCCAGTAAGGGGCTCGGCCATCCCCTGACCGAGTACCGACATTGCTCCAACGGTTTGCTCTCATGAGCAGGGGAGAGACCATGCTGGCTGGACTTGGAGTGGAATTTTGGGCCCTGCCCTTTCCTCCGCCGCCATGCCAGTTGGCCCGGAAGAGAGAGACCCACCCACATCAGAGCCACATGTCCCTTGGCGCGACCACTTGCGGCCGCGTGATAGTTTTATAGGATACTGAATTTTGCATAAGGTTCTTCCCAATTTCTTTCACATTTATACATAGTAAACAGTTATAGACATGTTTTAACTGATACCAGTAAGCCTGACAAGAAGCCAGAGCAAACCATACATCATGCAGTTAGTCATTCTCAACATCCAGACTCCATAGTTCCTCAGAGCTCCATCCAAGAGAAAACCTGATCTTCCCCCTTTAAGTTTCATCAGTAAATGCTCGGGTTGAGAGCCTTCTACTGAAACTATACCACCTACACGGTAAAGCCTGGCAAGCTACCATGTTTTATTTACTTTTTATGCCAAAGACTAGTAACTATTATGGACCTCAGTTCCATAACCTGAAGAATGGTTTAGGGCTCCTCCTGTCCCTGTAGCAAGTAGATGCCCTTGGGTTGCACTTGCTTGTGACAGGACTAATGGAGATGTTACTAGTGCCCACTTGAGCTAATCGATGAACAATAGGAAGACAGTGATACAGTGATTTTTTTTCCTTTCCATTACCAAGCTGTCCCCAAGTCCTTTCACTCATACAATCTGACACATATTGAAATTACATTTTGCTCTGCATAGCCACTTTCACTGTATCAAATTTCCACAAACTTGGTAGCACTCATTCAGCATCAGTGTGAGAAAGGCATGGGAGGAGAGAAGCAAGTCTTGGAGCCTTCCCTGTGCAAGCCAAGGAAGGTTAAGTGTTGACAGCTACCACCAGAAACCAAGATGAAGCAAGGAAGGGTTCTATCAAGTCTCAGGAGGCGAGAGCAACACAGCAATTCTATAGGCATCTTAACTGTAGACTTCAGCCTTTAGCTCAGTGAGAAAATACATTTCTATTATTTTAAGTGACCAAGTTTGTGAAACTTTGGTTAGGACAACAGTCTGAGAAAATGAGTAAAATAGCACAGGCCTGAGTCAGTGCTTTCATTAGTTCAGACTGTGCTTGAGCAACTATCATAGTAGGATTCTCTCTGCCTCTACTCAGGGTTGTAGCCCAGATCCATAAAGCCCAATGTGTTAGGATCTCAAGAGAGTTTTTTCAGTTCATTATTTTTTTAATTATTCACTGTCACTGTATCACCGTCTTCCTGTTCATCATCAATTTGCTCGAGCGGGCCCCAGTAACATCTCCATATGTCCTGTCTCATGCTAGTAGAGCCAAAGGCATCTGCTTGCTCCAGGAACATAAAGAGCCTCAATCCATTCCGAATGAGGTCTATAATTGTTACTGGTATTTGGCATATATATCAAATACAACACGGGTAGCTTGCCAGGCTCTGCCGTGCAGGTAGCATATTCTTGTAGGCATCTCTTAAGTCCAGAATTTATTGATGAACCGCGCGCGCGCAGCAGCCATGCGAGCCGGGCGCTGATAGGCTGGTCTGCTGGGTGGAGGTCTGACGAGAGAGAAGTTCGGATGTGGAAAACGGAGGCCCTCATGGAGCGGGGGGTCGCTCTGGTTTGTTGCGAGGCTCTGCTGGGATGGTGGACCAGGGCTAGAACCCACCATCCCTCCCGGGCACGCCGTGAGCGGCTGGTCACAGGGAGAGCCAGTAGCAGCTCTGCCCCATGTCTGCGAGTCTCTGGACCGGCATACCTGAGCCAGATTTAAGAAAGACTGCTGCAGGGTGGAACTTGATGAGCCGGGCGCTGATAGGCTGGTCTGCGGGGGAGGTCTGACGAGAGAAGTCTGGGTGTGGAAAACGGAGGCCCTCATTCCTGGCTTTTTGCTTATTATTTACAGACTGAAATTCATGATACTTTTATGATTCATAGTTTTGACACTGTTTAGTGACAAGTGTACTTGAATATAGTACTGTAAGAAATGACTGAGAGTTGAGAAATACTGTCTTCAAGTTTTAAGCATATGGTGAATACTGGATGTTTCTCTTGGCTGACAAGACATTGGCAATATTTTTATACAACTTTAAGTTGATTGACAGATGATTTATGTTTACAATCACACCTTTTCAGAAATGGAAATTAATATAACTTCCTTCCTAGGGCTAATTATATGTAAGAAAATGTTTTTTTTTATTAATTTTCCTTGGTTGCTCTAGAACTTAGCTGATTGGAAGTCAGCGATGGCTATCAAGAGCACAAAGAGGAATGAAAAGCCAAACCAGCAAAGATCGAGGTAAGTGGTTAGGTAAACATATTTTCCAAAGGGTAAATCAGGCTCACCAGCCACCTGCTCTCTCTGATATCTGCTATATTTTCTTATTACATTTACATTTTCTTAAATTGAACTCAGCCTCAGATTTGACTTAGTGATTTCTTAAAATACTTGAAATTTTAGTGCTTAAACGTTTGAAGTTTTAGGAAAGAACTATTTAGAGTTTCTACTTATGTTTAAAAATAGTGAATTAACAAAGTACAGAAAAAAAACAATCTTTTCTTCCACAAATTATCATAGTGTTAATCTGGAAAACAAAATTAAAAAAAACAGAGGTAAGTAGGTAATTAATCATCTGCTGGCTTTAAAAGAAGAGAGGAAAGCAACTGTTAAGTTTAGGTACCATCCATGAAGAAAATATAGCAAAAGATGTGCACATGTTTTTTACTCCTAATCTTCTTGTTTATTGTAATATGATGGTCCATGAACTTCATGCAAGTCCAGACTGGTAAATTATAACCAAGTTATAATTTGAAGACCCCTTTACTTTTTCAGTCAGCAGAGCTTCTGAGAATTCTATAAACCAGGACTGGGACAGTAAAAAAAAATTTCAGATAGCTGCCAACAGGGAGGACAGTGCATTATCTACACAAGTATTGTTAACAGCAGTAGAAGTAGATATGGGATGATCAGATGACTATTCAAGATATTCCTTACTAGAAAGAGTAAAATGGCTGTCAAGGAAAGGGTTATTGCAGTTACTCTCACACTGGATCTCCACTGTACTCTCTTCCCCATCCCCACCACGACATAAAAAAATATTTTAGAAGACAATTTAGGAAATTCAAAGAAGTAATTTAACAATTTGTCTAGGTACAGAAACTTTCTGATTTTTGTCCCTTTCCTCAATTTAAAATTTCTAAGAAAATTTTATTTTGGAGGCCCAAATCAGCAGATTAAATTATTTCCTAGTAAAATCAGCAGTGACATTCTTCACTAAAATTAAAGGAAGGATGGAGTATTGGAAACATAAGGGATAAAAATTAAATTGTAAGAGAAAGCTCAGGGGAAAAAAAGCAAATAGAAACTCAGCAAACATGTATAGACATACACACATATATGGAACAACTTCATTTTTAAAGGGAAATGAAAAACTATGAATAGTTCATAAGTGAATGGAAAAAGGGCCCTCCAGCCAAAACTCTCTAAAAATTAGGGGAGATTTTATCTATAAGAATAGAGAAACAATGCTTCACTCATTTCTTTGCTGATATTTTAACTGCTTTTTGGTTTTTATGATGCTTTAAATGCTAAGCTCAGCAAAATACAGTCCAAATGTATGACAGAAGTTGAACCTAACTGGTCAAGTTTCATAATATGCATATCTTTTAATATACCCTTTTTATGCCAAGAACTGCATCATGAAGAAACGAAATACTACACTGCCTTTTGGCTTAATAATCTTGGTCTGAGACTAATATGGGTATTTAAAACATAGCCTCTTTTAAGACTTACGTTCTTTGCCAAAACATGTTGCTCACCATCTAGGTACCCATTTGTTTGTTGCTGAGTCCACATCAATTTTATTAAGAGTCTATTTAATTTCCCAGACAAAGAGCTAAGTATCTATTAATTTGTTTATTTTTAAAAAGTGTAATGTAGTCACTACTATCCTATCACTATCACTATCCTCCCGTTGATCATCTATTTGCTAGAGCGGGCACCAGTAATATCTCCATATGTCCTGTCTCATGCTAGTAGAGCCCAAGGGCATCTATTAGCTCCAGGACCATAAAGAGCCTCAAGCCATTATATTAGGTCATGGGAATGAACTAATATAATTGTTGCTGGTATTTGGCATATCAAATAAAACAGGGCAGCTTGCCAGGCTTACCATGCAGGTGGCATACCCTTGTAGTCACCTCTAAATATAGAATTTATAGATGAATTGTGCAGCCGCTTGTGGCCACGTGAGACGGGCTGTTATAGGCTGTCGCTGGGTGGAGAGTTCTGACGAGAGGGAAGTCCAGATGTGGAAAATGGCGGCCCGATGGAGTGGGGGTCATCTGGCTTGTTGTGCGGCTCTGCTGGAGTGGCGGGCCAGGGCTAGAACCAGCCATCCCCTCCCGGGCGCCTCGTGAGCGGCTGGGCACAGGGAGAGCAAGTAGCAGCTCTGCCCCATGTCTGTAAGTCTCTGGTTCAGCATACCTGGGCTATGAAGAAAAGTCAGTTGCCTTAAGTGAAATTTCTATCTTACCCCATTTCCAAGTCAGGATATAAATCCATATTTTCTTGAGTGAATGAGGGTAAGAACCTTTAGACGAAGAAATCAATGTAGTCACACAGGGCTAAAATTATTTTAATTCTTCTTTTGTGGAATGCCCAGAAATGCTCATGGGTTACTCCTGGTTCTGCACTCCTGGCAGTGCTCAGGGGGCCATATGGGACTCCAGGGATCGAATCCTGGTCAGCCATGTATAAGGCAAACACCCTGCCCACTGTACTATCACCCACATCCCCAGTGCTAGAATTTTTTAATCTATTTTTTAATTTCATTACACGCCATGAGATATACAATTACAAAACTGTTCAGAATTAGGTTTCAGTCATACAGTGTTCCCGCACCCATTCCTCCACCAGTGCACATCTCCCACCACCAGTGTCCCCTGATTCCCTCCTCCACCGCCAGACTGCCTCTATGGGAGGCCAGTGTTAGAATTATTGAGGCAAAAGGTTTAATCAAGTAACAATGAGAGATATAAAAAGTAATACCACGGGGTAGCTTTAGGATATGCCAAGAATGTACCAGCCAATAAATTCTTTCTAAACAGAGATGTCTAAAGGAATGCCTTAGAATATTGTTTTAATAACCAGTTCATCTTGAACTGAGACTCAGAAATAGTTGAGAACTTGTAGCACTAACCAAATACAGCTAATTATATTTCATTTAAAAAGTTGATTTTAAATGGGAAAAAGAGATAACACAATAGTCAAATTATTTGCTTTTATGCTGCTTATTTGGATTTGAACAGCAATAAAAACTATGGTACCCCAAGTACTACAAGGAGTAATTCCTGAGCAGAGCCAGGAGTAAGCCTTAAGCACCACTGGGTGTTCACTCACCCCCAAAATGGTTTAAGTCAAATAGAAGTAAAAATTTTATTCCTCTGTTGCACTGTCTACATCTTCAGTATTTAAAGAAAAAAAAAACACGTGACTGGTAGTTATCAAAGCAAAATGCAGACATAGACTATGTCATTGCCAGAGGATCAGTGAACGTTAATCCATATCAGGAAGAGTAACTGTGAATTATTCCATCCTCCAGATAATCTCTGATCTAAGTGAAACACAAAGGAATATGAAGTGATACAGCCTATGAGGCACTGTGGACTTCAAATTGACCCCAAGCTGGAGCTCTAAGCCTCACCAATATAGACCTTAGTATAGACCCACATCAACCATAAGAGTTTAGGAAGAAGAAAAAGCAACAACTATACCTCAAAATGACATAATAATCCTAGGGAAGTTCTGTTTAAAACTATGAAGTGCCAGGCAAAAATAAAATGCTCTTTTTAATTCCCTGAGCAATTGACTTGACTTTGTTGTGGGAATCCCCCTAGATGCAGCATTGAATTATATTTGTCATTGGACTCTAACTAGAGACAAATGTAGAACACTTGGAGGCAGTTCTGAGGAGACCCACAAAGATGATGAAAGGTTTGGAAAATAAAATATTGTGGTTAAAAGCAAAACTCATTTATCCTGGGAGAAAATGTTGACAATTATTTTCAAGCATGAGTATGTATATTGAATGAAGACTGATGTCCAGACACATTGTGAAGTGGTGTGGACCGAAAAGAAAAAATTAGACCAAAATGACATTACAAAGGGAAAATTTTGACATTGGCAGCTGTGCTGGAGTATGCTACTGAGGAAATTCGAGAAATCCCTGGAAAAAGAGAGTCCCTTGCATTCTGGTCACTGACATCTTATAAAATCAGTCAGAAATAGTTCTTTGGTCAGATATTCCCATATTCTGGATCATTTGCAAATGATATCCCAGCTTGTTGGCCCAAGATTCTGCTCTGCTTAAGTCACCCAGAGCCAATCCAGTAACTACTATAAAAGTCCCCTCCACCAGCAGCATTTTACACTGGGAATGACATAGAGGATAAAGCTATTGCTGCCACAGCAGCCAATTCCCCCTTTTCTTAAAACATAACTCATTATTTTCTTGATGGAATCATTCCAAACACACCCCACTTAACCTGGGTCTGGATCAGCAGAGTAGAAATTCTCCCCGACCTCAGTGATTTGGCTCAGAAATAACAAATAATTCCAGTCAATTCAATGAGACTCAATTCCAAGACAATCTCTTCTATAGTGTATTTGAAGTTGTGACATTATACTTTTTTATACAGTGTTATGAGATGGTTCACCACTGCACAGAAAACAGAGAATTGTTCTCCTTATATGGATTAATTACATTTCTGTTGAACAGAACCATTTGAGCTGCTGCCAGAGAGCAATCAGCTAGAGATGTTTTCTGTTTTCTGAAGTCTACTTGCCCCAGAGCTAGAAAAGAGGACAGAAGGAAAGGACAGGTCACTCTATGGCACACAGATTTTCAGTTACTCCCTCTCCAGAAACATGCTTCTGACCTTCGCTGACCTCAGTTCTTTGTGTTTGTTTGGAACAAATGACCCTTGTCTTCCACCAAAATTTCCTTTGTACTGCTCTCATTTGTTGCTACTGCTCTCATTTGTTGCTACTGCTCTCATTTGTTTAACATTCACTGAAATTTCACGGATATCTGTTTTTAGTCCATTGATGGGTTTTTTTTCATAAGTTTATTTGTAGTTTCATTTAAAGAAATTTGATTAGAGTGAGGAAGATAGGAAAAAGAACTTCAAAAGTGAGCTTGGGTGGGAACAGAGCAATGCCAGAGCAGGTCAGATGCTTGTCTAAGTCAGATTTGGTCTCAAGACCACATATTGTCCCCCAGGCCTTCTAGAATGATCCCAGAGTAGAGAGCCAGGACTAAGCTTTGAGCACTGCAGGATGTAGCCGAACCACTGCCCTGCCCTGACTCAAAAGAGACAGAATTTGCATTTCCCCAGAGGGGGAAGCTGAGAAAAAACCACATATCTCAGGGTGAGATCTGACAACTTTCAAAATGAAGAATGCACTATTTTTTCATTTTTTTCATAATTTTATGGTTTTAGGAGGGAAATATAAGTTCTGGGTCAAGCTCCCACATTTAAATTGCTGGGAGTGGGAGATGCAAGTGGTAGAACCAGTTATGGCCTTCACCCCCCAGCACTGCATTCCTTCTCCCCAGCACTATCAGGTATGACCCTAGTGACCCCCAAGCATTGGAGTCAAGTACCACTTCTAGTAGTCTCCACAACAGTACAAAAAATTTTTAATAAGCTTTCTTTCTTTCTTTCTTTTCTTTCTTTCTTTCTTTCTTTCTTTCTTTCTTTCTTTCTTTCTTTCTTTCTTTCTTTCTTTCTTTCTTTCTTTCTTTCTTTCTTTCTTTCTTTCTTTCTTTCTTTCTTTCTTTCTTTCTTTCTTTCTTTCTTTCTTTCTTTCTTTCTTTCTTTCTTTCTTTCTTTCTTTCTTTCCTTTGCTTGCTTTTTGGTTTTTTGGGCTCACACCCAGCAATGCTTAGGGGTTAATTCTGGCTCTGCACTCAGGAATTACTCCCTGGAAGTGCTCAGGGATCATATGAGATATGCTGGAAATCAACGTGGGTTGGTTGTATGCAAGGCAAGCACCCTTCTTGCTGTATTATTGCTCGGCCCCATAAATACTTTTATGCTGCTTGGATGTAATAACTCCAAAACAAAGAAGAAAACACAACTAAAGGAAGAAAAAGTTTTTTGTTACCTATTGTTATGAAGAAAATCATAGGGCAAGAGATTCTAGAATTTATGCTTTCCTTGCACAGTTTCTGCCAACAGCCAATGCTTCAGATGACTGGAGATGAAATTCTTCTAGGTCCTGGTAGAGCCCCAATCTGTAGTCTTGAAACTGCAATTTCTTTCCCACCACTGACAATTATATATAATTTAATTTGGTTGTCATTTCTTCCTGCACTTGGACTGATTTCAGAGTAAGTTTTTTTATTGCATTTGCTTATTTAACAAATACATAATAAATAACAGTCTTAAAGTATGGTTATTAATTCAGCAGGAGCAGAAATGTGGAGTGCAATGTCACTTTAAACCTCTGCCCAGTGAAATATGCAGCTCATCACAATAGATAATGAGAAAGTTAGGGGTGGGACCAGCAGCAGATAAAAAGGCAGCCACTAGCCCCATCTCATTCTCCTTGAGCAGGCTCTTTCCGGACTCTCTCTTCTCCCAGGTGTGTGCCCCAGAAATCTGGACCAGTACAGGCAGGTCGCATAAGTCCAGGAAGAGACAGAATATAGGCAGGGCTCAGATGCCCAGGAAAACTTGGGTTGAGACCAAGCTCAAGCCCGGTCCTGTTCCTTTGCTGCTCTCTCTGTCTTGTGTACGCTCTTGCAGACTCAGGCCAAAGCCACATGCACATGGTCATGGTCCTTGTGCTCTGTACCTGCCTCTGGGCCTCCCCAACTGTACACCAGCAAACCCTGTTGTCCTGTCCTGGCTTTCCTTAGTCTCCAGCCTCTACCCTGTACACATGGGTGAGACTCCTGTGCTCAGCACCTTGCCATTACCTGGGCATCCATGCCCTGCCTGAACCTGAGCTATCTTGGGCATCCAAGCCCAACCGTAACCTGGGACTCTGAATCGGGCCCATACTGTGACTACCCTTTCCTGGCCTTACGTGGCCTATCCGTACTGGACACTGTACCTGGGCATGCCACCCTACCTGATCCTCCAGGGAGGGAGAGAGGCAAGAAAGAGAGGGGCGGGGCATCTAGGGGTGCTTTTTATTTGATGCCTAATCCCACCCCCAGATATCCCCTTCTACATTCTGATTGGCTTCCTATTCCATGGTGTGATGGGCTACCTGTGACCTGGTGCTTTCCTCCTTAGTTCCTGCTGTATAAAAAAAGACTTTTCAGTCTTTCAGAGGAAAATAATCTGTCCATTTAAAAAGTCCAGGATGAGTGGAGGGAGACAGCACAGAGGGTATACTCTTCATGTCCATCATTCAGAGGCATTGCGTTAGATCCATGCTCCCCCAGCATCCTGCAAGTACCCCCAAGTATAGTCCTGGTGCTTCCCAGGTTGCTTAAGAACTGCTTAGGAGTCCTTACTGAAACAAATTAAATAAGTGATGGAAATACTATTGTTGCTAAATGTCTTTGGAAAATGCCATTTATGTGGCAGGAATTATTTGAGGTCAATGATGCCGGAGAATTGTGCCCCCAATATAAAGTGGGACCTGAGGTGGGTGGAACTAGGGGCCTCAATTGGAAGCTGGGAAGAGGAGGAGGAGGAGGTAGTGAATCATTTAGAAACTGGGCCAAGCAGGAACCAAAGCCTAAATTCCAGGAGAGTGAGCAAGTGGTGTGATCTCATGGGAGTCTTCATTTTGAAGCAAAGTGTGTGAAGAACATACCAGGGAAATACTCTCTACAGCACAGAAGGTGGAATAAAAGGGGGTGGGGGGGTGGTGAATGGCTTCAGAAAGTGAAACTCCTGAGTAGGAGGACACTTATCTATAGAAACACAGAGAACTTTGGAAAGTTATCCAGGTGAAATGTGCTGGGTAGAGGTGGGTGGAGGGGCAATTGCCCCAGGAAGAAGACAGCTGCTCTGCAAAGAAAACATGTTGATGTGAAAGCAAAACCAACAAGCAGGAAAAAAGCCTAGAAATGAAAACAGCATTCATTCATATTATTGCAAAAACATTTTGCAATAATAGTGTTTCCATCACTTATTTAACTGTTTCGGGAAGGACTCCTAAGCAGTTCTTGGGCAACCTGGGAATCACCAGGACCATACTTGGGGTACCTGCAGGATGCTGGGGTGCATGAATCTAACGCAATGCCTCTGAATAAGGAACATGAAGAGTACCCTCTGTGCTGTCTCCCTGCACTCAGCCTAGGAATGAAAACAGGTAGGAGTGAGACAGCTGAGGCTGCAGGAGGGAAAGGCCCTGAAGAGACCAAAGGCAGGAGCAGGATTCAAGTGAAAGGGAAAATTCTGTTTGGTGACTGGGACTTTCAACAAAACAGCTCATTATCTCCTGCCTAGCAGAATGTGCATTCCATTGGAGAGGATTATGCAAATTTCCAGAACTCTAGGAAAGCAGATGCTGCAGAGCATGTTGTAAATAAAGCTATGGCAGAGATAGGGAATACTTCAGGGTAATGCTGGGAGCTCAACTTCTCTGCAAATTTGAGATTTCACTCAAACATGTCCAAAAATGTGCTAAGGTCACACAAGTTATACTGATGCCCCCGTTCCACTGGCCCCAGCCAAACCTACTGGGGCTGTTTGTACAGATCGGGCAATGTTGACCCCTATACCCCTGCACAAAGCACCAGGTGAGGAACTGCACAACTTAGTTTAGTGCCAGTAATGATGAAACATTCCCTCCTAAGGGCAGCAGGAAAGCAATGTGAGGTGCAGAATCTTTGGTTGGGAGTTCTTGAGCACAGTTCTGTTCTTAGTCCTCATGTGTGCATGTCTTGCCTTGAAAATGTTAGTGTATACCCAAATTGATGTTTGTTTCCTGTTTGAGCTGATTTTGTTTGGGGGCCATACCTGGAGTTTCTCTATGTCTACTATCAGCTCAGTGTTAGTGTTTCTCTCCCAGCAGTGCTCAATGGACCATATGGTTCCGAGAATCAAACCCTGGGCTTCTGCATGCAAATGTGCACTCAGCATCTTTGAGCTATCTCTCAAGCCTATTTGTTATTAAAGAGGAAGAATAAAACGGTTTACAAGTACTTTCTTCTTCCTTTCAATTTATATATATATATATACACATATTTTTTTAATTTCTACTTTTCTATAATCTCTCCTTTTTATGACTGTTAGTTTGTTCATTTAAATTTTCTAAGAATGTTTTCAATGCTAAAACTTTAATACTTTAACCCAAATTCTAACTCTGGATAATTAGAATCCCACCCACATGGCAGAGCCTGGCAAGCTACCCATGTTGCATTTGACATGCCAAATACTAGTAACAATTATGGACCTCATTCCCATGACTTGATGGAATGGTTTGAGGTTCTTTATATTCCTGGAGCGAGCAGATACCCTTGGGCTGTCTTGCATGTGACAGGATATATTGAGATGTTATTGGTGCATTCTCGAGCAAATCGATGATATACAGGAAAACAGTGATACAGTGATCTTTCTGTTTATACCATAACCAGTTCTTAAATTATTGAATTTTCTTAATTTTAACACTGATTGCTACATGCATAACTTATTGGAGATCCTTTACTAAACATATTTTCTTCCTAATTTACTCTCAAGACTGAAATAAAGTTCAGCTGAAGTTTGGCAATACATAAACATAGAAAAGAAAAAGCACTTATTAATGAATGGAAAGAAGTGATTTGAACCTATACACAAATGTTTGCTTCTCTTTGTAGCTAGAAGTTCCCAAATCTATGAGTCAGACTGTATTAATTGTATTCTTTCAAGGATATTCTGAAATGGGATGTTTCTGACCTAAATGAACCATCCAATTGCTATGATAATAATAACCCTCCCACATGGTAGAAGCCCATGTTTTTTGATACTATAATGACAGTCATCTCAATTAAAATTTAAACAGCAAGTTCTACTTTTGTTTCCCTTTGTAATTCAAAAGAAGGTCTTAAAATTAGCTGATTGAAATGGTTGAGAATGTTTTTTCATTTTTTTCTCCTCCAATTAGAATTGGGCAGGTTTGCAAGTAAAGAAACTTTTATTATAATGATACAGAATTTACAAAGTAAAAACAGTGCTATATGAGCAGTGCTTTCCACTATTTCACATTAGAACACACATGAAAAAATTCTATAATTTGCATGGCAGGCAAGAAAAGTGGCCAAGATCACTGACAGCCAGAGGCCTCAAGACCAGTGCAGTTGCAAGCTGAGACTGTGTTTCTGAGCTCTGGTTCAGTATCCAGACACCGCAAGTAGAAGCTTTGGAGTACAGAAGACATCCTGATACAACAGTTGTTAGAACACTTTCCAATTGTCTTCCTTCTAATCTTCCCCCAATCTTCTTCCAAATCAGCACACTTATCTCTCCTCTACCTCACACTCCCAAAGCTCTTTAGTGTCAAGGAGAGTTGAGAGGATTTGGCCAGAGCAATAGTATAGCAGGTAGGGAGGTTGCCTTGCACACAGTTCGATCCTCCGCACCCCATTTATGGTTCCCCAAGCACTGCCAGGAATACTTCCTGAGTGCAGAGCCAGGAGTAACCTCTGAGCATGGCCAGGTGAGAACCAAAATGCAAAAAACAAAAAAAAAAAAGAGTAGATAATTTTCATTTTTTGTTTAATTTTCTCTGGGACAGGGGGTTCCCAAACAATGCTCTCAGTGACTTCCATGGTTCATTTTCTAGTGTTATCGGGCTACCCTTGTGTGTGCTTGGGAATGAATGACATTTTTTAATCAAAAGAAAATAGACAAAAAATATAACTTGGCTATTTCATCAGAATGCCATTATGGTATTATAATATTAGAGTTAGACCTGCTATTAGAAATCTGAGACCATTCTGTTGACCTTCATAATCTGGACTTAATAGCGATCCTGTCAACCAAAGTGCATATTCATTCCCATTGTGTTGTCATTATGTGGCCAGATTTGTATATTTAATCAAAATCCCAGCCAACGATGAGTGCATGTAAGGTGCCTGTGGAGGTATTTAGGAGACTAATAAAATTCCTTAAATTTCCTGTTCTTTACCTCCTACTGCCTTATATTTGTAAAATATACTATCAAGTAATTAAAGCAGATGTTAGTTTGTGACTGCTATTGTTTGGTACTCACAAAGATCTCTCCCATTTTATGGGAGAAGAAAGAAAAAATGTGTAATTTCAACAGAGATAAGTAGGTATCTTTTTGTTCTTTTTTGAGAAATTACTTTTAAAACTAAAAAAGAGATATTCATGTACTACAGTGTCCTTTCAAAGTTACTTTTAGGGGCTGGAGAGATAGCACATGGGTAGGACATTTGCCTTGCAAGTGGCCAACCTGGGTTTGATCCCTGGCATCCCACATGGTCCCCCAAGCACCACCAAGAGTAATTCCTGAGTGCAGAGCCAGAAACAACCCCTGGGTGTTGCTGGGTATGACCCAAAAAGCAACAAAAAGAATTACTTTTTAAAACTAAAAGAAAAATCATGTATTATAAAGTACAAATTTCTTGTAAAGTATGTATTACTGTATCACTGTCTTCCCGTTCATCATCGATTTGCTCGAGCGGGCACCAGAAACATCTCCATATGTCCTGTCTCATGCTAGTAGAGCCCAAGGGCACCTGCTTGCTCCAGGAACATAAGAGCCTCAAACCATTCCATCAGGTCAAGGGAATTAGGTCTATAATTGTTACTGGCATTTGGCATATCAAATACAACACGGGTAGCTTGTCAGGCTCTGCCATGCGGGTGGCATACTCTTGTGTCTGATCTCCAGCATTTATTGATGAACTGCGCAGCTCCGCAAGCCGGGCTGTGATCAGCTTTTCTGCTGGGTGGAGTTCTGATGAGAGGGAATTCGGATGTGGAAAATGGCGGCCCTCATGGAGTGGGATTAGATACTAAATAGTAGGGAGAGTGTTTGCTTTGCAAGTGGTCAATCCAGGGTCCATCCCCAGCATCCCATATGGTCCCCGAGCACTGCCAGGAGTATTTCCTGAGCTAAGAGCCAGGAGCAACCTCTGAGCATCCCCGGGTATGACCCAAAAAGCTAATAATAATAATAATAATAATAATAATAATAATAATAACTTGACATCCTGTTATTCATCAATTTGCTCGAGCGGGCACCAGTAACATTTCCATTTGACCTTATCACGTGCCAGTGTAGCCCAATGGCATCTGGTTGCTTCAGGAATATGAAGAGCCTTAAACCTTCCATTCAGGGTCTTGAAAAGAAATCTGATCATCTTGTAAGTGGGCGGTCATGTGATCGTTTGACATCCCGTGGGATCCAGTTGGTAACGGCTCTAGTCCAGCGGTCGTCTCCAAATCGCATTACATGTCCAGCCCATATGATTTTTGATGCCTTGGCAAACGAGACAGCATTTGCCAATAATAATAATAATAACAATAATAATAATAAGTACATTACTTATTAAGAAAAAGTTTAATACTTAAAGGAAGGTCTATGGTAACTTTCTCTGATAACTCATTCAAAGGCGTATTTTTTTATGAATAAAAAAGTCAAAACTCTAACAAGCTGGGTATGGCCTTCATAGGTATGTTTATGTCTTATAAATAAGATTTCTAAAAACTAACAAAATGAATTGCCCAGTAGTAGAATGAGCTTGGAATCAAAAAAATGTTAAATACGATTAAGCTGGATGATGCACTGCAGGTGGCTTCAATCTCAACCATGTTGCCCTTGGCCCAAAGGTGGCAAGAAGCACACTGCACATAATTTAACAACACACATTTTACTGATGTAGGTACTGACCAAACGTCAGTGGTCCCCATGGTTTGCTCCACCTTGAAAGCACCTGGGAAGCTTTCTTTTTTAAACAGTTTCCTATACCCAAGGATCTTTCCGTAAAAGATCTTTCCATAAATTAAACCACAAAGTCTGGAGGTTGTGCAAGAAACAAGTGAGTATCTTTAAAGAACTCCAAGGATTCTGATGCACAAGAAAGGTGGAAACAACTAAATAATGCTAATTTTGCAGGTGTGAACCTAAAAGCTGGGGTCTAACTGTCACTTTGGGAAATCCTTCTACTGACAATTCTGGAGCAAGATGGACATTTAATTATAGCCTAAGCCTGTTTCTTTTTCAGAAACACCCCCCCCCCGCTTCTTCTCCAGACCTCATCAAACAACTATTATACAAGCATTAATTAAATGCTTGTATATGAGATATGTACCAAGATATGTACAGTGGAACTAGGCAATGGCATCAAAGGTTTTATGTAACCAGAGAAGAGTAGAAAGTGAGGAGGAAAATTCAGCGGTTGGCAGCTATTTTGATACTGCTAGACAGCCAAACAGAAAGATTAGGCAGGGAAAAAAAATAAGAGATACACGTTGGGACCTAATTATCCCATTTGGCTGTCTACCATGAACAAATTAGTCACCAAATTGCCTCTTTACTTGCTCTGTATGCTCCAGCATTTTAAAAAGGAGAAAAACACTTCTTTTAGAAACTTCTCTTATGTTGTCTTTTTGTAGAAGGTAAGAATCAAAGAGCATTTTACAAATTATCCTAGCCCAAGTCTTTATTTTAGGCTGAGAAAAATGAGACCTCAGAGAGGTGTCTGATTCCCCCAACAAAGCAGCTAGGCCCTTGGGATTACCTGCTACAGCCTAGAGATTAGGGAACAATTTGGGGTTGACACAGTGCCAAGAGGAGCGTGGCTTGATACTTGGAAGTGAAGGATTCTCTGGGGAGAAGCAAGCAAGTTTACCAACACCCTTTTCCCCTAGGAAAGGAGCACATTCTTCCTTGCATAAACTGAATATCACAATGCTTCAAAAACAAAGCAGGCAATACTGAACTCGTCCTCCCTGGAGCACTGAAATGGTCCAGAGTCATTCTAGTAGCCTTGCGTGCAACTAGAAGTCATGTTGTATTTGCTTAAATGAGGGGCGATTTTCAGGGGGATGCTGAGTGCTTTTCTGAAAAATATGGCGTAGACTGAATAAGTTTGGTAACCATTGCTTAGGAACAAATTTCTAAAAGGTTGTCTAAGGGTTCAAGGATGTAGCTTTAGTGGCAGAGCATGTTTTTCACATGTATGCAGGCTTGGGTTTGTGTTCAAACCTGCTGAAGTAAATAAAAATGATCTCCTCATATTCTCTCTTGGAATTAGAGGTGCTACAGATACTTCACACTTGACCTTTTACTACTGCAAGGAAGCAACTTTCCTTCGCATAGGGCTTTCTGGAAGGAGTTGGGAATGGAAATCCCTATTCTGGGGGAAAGGGTTCCTGCCTTAACTGAATTCCCATAGGTCTAAGGCCCCTCAGAGAACTCTTCTCAGCCCTGGATTTCAGTTTACTCTTGTTCTCAGGACAAGAGAAAAAAGTCAGACCTAGAATAGACTTAAGACATCTTACCTTAGACACTCCCACAGAAATATATTGTAATTTTATATCTTTTTTTTGCCTTTTTGGGCCACACTCCATGATGCTCAGCGGTTACTCCTGGCTCTGCACTCAGTAATTACTCCTGGTGGTGCATGGGGGACCATATGGGATGCTGGGGATCAAACCGGGGTTGGCCATGTGCAAGGCGAATGCCCTCCCAGCTGGACTATTGCTCCAGCCC